>CAOLHI010004163.1:0-260291 GCA_948474755.1 Ctenosaura bakeri
GGGGCTGCTGTAAGTCAACAGGCAACCACTCACACCCTAGAAGCATGACATGGCTATGATTCCTCTCTGCAAGCAGAAAGCCTTTTCTTCCTCATGCTCTTCTTCCCTCAGCAACAAAATAAACAGTGCTAGTGCTGCTGGGAATAGCTCTTAGCAAATGTTAAAGTCTTCATTTAACAAAATGACTCAGTCTGTTCTTGGGAAAAGAGGCAGGATACTCAGCTTTCCTATCACCACACCTCAGAAATGCTTGGAGAGCTTTCCTGGCCATTTGAGGGCAGACAGGAAACCCAAAGGAAGAGGTTGGCAAAGCTCTGATACTGAAAAGCAAACTGAAGGAGCTACAAAGGAGGCATTCATTTGATGGTGCCAAGAAGGCCTCCCCACCCTGACTCCTGCCAGATATTCCTGACTTTGAGTCCCATCAATCCCACCCAGATCAGGAATGCTGGGGGCTGTAGTCATTTAGATGACAGCAAGTTAGGGAAGACTACGCTAAGGAAACACCAAAGCAGCAGACGGCTCGGAGTCACTGCCCTCTGAATGTGCATTTTTTCTTAATTTTAATTTTCACACCTATCTACTCCATGCCTGACCTTAGGTGTAACTAACACAAACAACCAGCAGCTTGTAACTAATCTCCCTCCCCCACAATAACAGCCTAGTAGAAACAGATGCAAGCACTAAGGTTCTTACTTGTTGCACCATGATCTACAGACTGCTTTCTGGCAGCAACCTGGAAGCAACCAATTTCCATGGTGGTCTCTATCCTTTCAGAATGCTCTCCCCACCAGCACTGAGGAGGGCAGCAACTATGGCATTGCTTCAGGCACCTATCCAAGCAAAAGATCCTCATCCAGGCTTATCCAAACTGACTATACTCCCCCCTTTGAGCTTCTGAGCTTAAATATGCTAATTCGTTACTTTTTAAACTTATTATTCAGTCTTCTGCACTAATGTCATTTGTGTTTTAATATGTTTTTAAAGCTTTGTTTGTTGTCCATAATTCAATATATTTGCTGTCAGCTTCAGCTAAGGACAACCTGATTAATGAAGACCCCTATGACATCAACAGCCTTGCTCAGGTCTTACCAGCTCAAGGGTGTGCCTTTCTTGAGAGATAATGTGATCTTTGTTTTTTTCCTTGTTGTAAAATGCCATCAAGTCACCATCCCACATGTCTCCCATTTTACCAAGCAAATGTGATGTTTTCCAATGAATCATGTCATTTCATGATAAGGCCAAAGCTTAACAGCCTCTGGCCATTTTGGTTTCTAGGGAAAGTCCAGGCTTGATTTGCTCTAGAGCCCATTTATTGTTCACTTTGGCAACCCATGGTATTCACAGAACTCTCCTCCAGCACATTCTAACCCTTTCTTTCTTTACTGTTAATATATCTTTAGATATGAGAACAGTACAGAAATTGACTAAATAGTAAATTGTATCACTTTATGATTATAACTGAACTAGGGGTGGCTTCACTCCTTTTGTGGCACAGCAGCAACTTTTAATTTGTTTTGACAGTTACAGTGTGTGGCCTCACTAATGGTGAAGAAATGTCACATGCTTCGAGTACTGACTCATGCTGCTGCCTCTGTTGTAAGCACTGAGGTAGTGACAAGGTAGACGTGAGGAGAAAGTGTTTTGTAACACAAGACAGTAGCTAGTAGCAATCACATGAGTTTTTGAAACTTAACTACAAGTAACAATTTTGGTTACTTTGAACCAGTGGCAGCCATGTCACCCACTCTGTCACCCACAATGATAACATCAGGTTACAGCAGAGAAGGTTCAGTGGCTTGAGTAGCTCCATTAAAAGTTCAGGCTAAAGTTCAGAGGGATTTATCACCCTCCAGACATGAGTGCCACTAGCTATTACGGCTTTGAAGTGGCAAAGAGTTGCTCTCTAAAATGATAATTAATGATAACTGATAACTAAAATGATAACTATAAATATAACTGTAAGCAATTGCTAGAGCATTGATACAACTACTTTTCAAAGTACCTTTTTAAAAAGTAACTTTTAGCACACAATTTTTAAGAGAAAGAGTGTGTGAATCAGTGGACTGCACATACAGTTATGTGTACAAACTCTTGTGTCCCATCTTGCTTAAAATGCAAGGTGCAGGGGAAGTGTGTTCTACCTTCTCTTCTGTTACTGAAAAGAGATTGGCAGACTATTGTGTAAATCAGACCTATATCTCACTGGTACCAAGCTAAAGAAAAAAGAAGCCTAACATCATTCCTGCCAGTGTCTCTATCAGACTGCTTCACACGTCAGCTTTGTACCTAGCTGTAATGTTCTGCTCTCTTTTGACCCATTCCTCACACAGATTTGGGTGGGATCCAAAGATGGGACATATACACACAAGGAAAAGGAAAAAAAAACAACAACTTTATTGCTTTAACAATAAAAAGCGAACAATAACATTGAGTACCAAAGAACCCCAATAAAATTTCCATTGGTATGTTAAAGCACATCATATCTACAGAGCATTAAAACAATATCTCAAAAACAGTAGAACACCAACACATTATAAACTTGATTAAGAATTAATAAGTCAGTATCTAATAAAAAAAGAAAGCCAGAAGGAATTTTACCTGGACGCAAGGAAAGAAGCACACACAGAGGAACGCCATTACTTTCTATTTTTGGTACAAGTGTTTCCCTGTCAGAGACTAACCACTCTGCAGTGTTTTTTGTTTAAAAAAGCGGCTTAGCTTTTCAGTAGTGGGGGTTGTGGTGACAGTTACAGACAGCAAAGCTACACACTACATGAACAACATGAAGTAAGAACTCTCTAGTAGCCTACTTTGATCTGAGAATGGGTGGAGGCAGTCCTGTTCCACAAGTAGCTCACTGCACATCATTGCATCCCTGTGCGATATATATCACAGCAGAAACATAAAGAGCTGCATGCAAATACACTGCAAACAGATAAGGGAATCCTTGCCAATCCACAGGATTCCACTGTCCATCTGGTAGAATATTCAACCGCAGAATTTCGAAATAGTATCTGCTTTCCTTCGTGTGTGTACGTGTCTCTTCAAATCACTTGTTGACTTATAGCAACCCCATAAATTTCATAGGGCTTTCTTAGGCACGGAATGCTCAGAGATGGTTTTCTAGTTCCTCCCTCTGAAATAGAGCCTGCAATACTCACCTATGAGGTAGAGCTAGGAAAAATACTTTTTTGATGACGTCCCAGAACATACAGTCAACTAAGGATTCCGGGACATGTAGTCAAAAAGTGATTCCCATCCTTGAACTCTGTTGTGAATAGTAAAAGCTTGGCACAAACTCTCCCCCCCCATTCATTCGAGAAAACTTAATAATTAGGAAGCCACCTTACAGTTGGTCGGGCTATTTGTCCCTCTAGTCCAGAGGGGGCAAAGTATGGTCTTACAGAGGTTCCTGGACTGCAACTGCCAGCATTCATTCCCAGTGGCTATGTTGGCTTGGTTTGATAGGTGCTACAGTTCAATACCATCTGGAGGTCCATATTTTTGACCATCTTGATCTAGTTCAAAGTACTTTGATTGACAGCAGTTCTGCAGGATCCTAGACTTTTCCCTTACTTGCTACCGTCATCTTTGTTGGAAGTTCCAGAGACTGACTGTAGGATTTTATGCAGGCAAAGTATTTGCATTAACACTAACCTGTAGCCTGAACTTTTCCTAAGAGTTCTCTGAAAATGCTTGGAAAGAAGGGGGGTGGGGTTAAGATCAAACACTATTTATTTCCCACAAATAAGTATTATTTTAAGTTTGAGTGTGTATGAATCTTTATACAAAATGCTGGCAGTATCAGTAATTGTAACTGATTGCATTTCTACATATTCATCTCACATACAGCTCCAGCACAGTGCCTGGATACAGCACTGTTATTAAAAGAAGGGCAATGGGAATGAAAACTTCCTGGCTGCAGCCCCTTGGCCATACCTCTTTAGATCTGTTTCCAGCTTCAATGAGAGCACAGTTCTTCATAACAGATGGAACACCCACTCTGGTTTTTAGAAGTCAGTGGTCTGCCTTCACAAAGGGACGGGCCCTTCTGAATGGAATCTTTTATGATTAAGTGGAGACTGTATGGTTGCACTTCTCACATGTGCTCATGCAAATGTAGGACACAATACAGGCTTCAGGTTCATAAATGTGTATTGCTTTGCTGGCGTGGGAGCTATAACACACACATCTTCCCCAGCCACCACAGAATCCCAGAAATATGGAGCAAAGCTCCTTCTCAAGCCAACATTAGCCAAGTTTTCTGGAGATTGATATTGGCCAGGTAAGGAGACATAGTACAGGCTCTTCTGTTGTGAGCTAGAGCTTCTCACATTACATGAGCACTGCAAAAAGAGAGTGATGCTGTCCTCAAAGCCATACTGAACATAAATCATACTGGCTTCAATGGGATGTATTTAAGCACAAAGTTAAAACCCCTCAGCTCAACTAGTCACACAACTTCATTGCCTTGGCTGAATACTGATATTTCCAAACAAATCTTTAATAAATGTGAGAATAATAGTTTCAACATTTTTAAAGACAAAATTATTGAGTCTATTTTAAAAGCTGGTTTAGAATTCACCATGCTTACCAGTAAGAAGGGCACTTTGGGCATTTACACCACAGTTTACTGAGAAGTAAGTCCCCTAGACTTCAGTGAGTACTGTTTTCAGATAGAAACATTTAAGACTGCAGACTAACATGTAGGAAAAAGACAAATGCATCCAAGAGAAAGAGCACTCTGTGTGTGTGTGTGTGTGTGTGTGTCAAGATCCATATTGAGAGCATATCTTGTAAACACGTCCAAAATGACTTGGGGTTACTTCCTGTTGTTGACTGACAACACTCCACGTATTTTTTTCTGACTTACACTTATGGTTTCTTAAGATACCGGTGTGTGATTTAAAACAAAATCCCTAACCAAATTAGCCACTGTGAATCCATATAAGCAAGGGAGCACAAATTCCTTCCTTAAGTTATCCACATGCATGTGAAGCTGCTCACTTTCTTGCAGTGTAGCAACAGGAGGTCTTATGATGTAATTGTACATCTTACCATTTATCTTCCTCTTCTACAAATATATCTAGCAGTGTGGGGGGCAAGACACTTTAATCAGATAAAAGCCTAAGAAAATGGATGATTAGACTCCAAGTCATCCAGGCAAAATTAACCCAGGAGGAAATGGCTTGTAGAACGGAGCAGACATGCCTCTCCTCCAGCTATGCAAAAAATGGCACAGGAATGACTGAATCATACCCTTGCCTAAGGACTGAATCGTTCCTATTATCGAGGCAGGACAGCAAACTCAAGTAGGTACACTGACATAATTCTTCCCAGAACGCACACGTTGTTCTCTCATTTGTTTCTCACTTCATCCCAGAACATTAGTATCTCTGCCTTACTTGCAGTCTTTTTCAATGAGAAAACTTTATAGAACTTTAAAAAACATCCTATGAAGGAGAATCACAAGGAAAAAGAGAGGTAGGCATACAGTGTTTTCGAATACTGAAAGTAGTCTACAGCAATCACTTCAGAAACATATAATCCTGTTTCGTGCACTATGCTGGTAGTTGCACTTTTTCCATGACTGCACAGTGGTGGTGACAGAAGACAGACAAAATCTCCTAACTCTGAGGAATCATTTCTGTAGTACCTTGACTCCTCAAGACTACTAAACGTACAACCTTTTTCTTCTTGCTGCCACTGCTGGCATAATTATGCCAGTGTTTTGCAGAAGATGTTTCTGGTCATAGGATGAAATCCCATGCCGGAATGGTGCAATTCATTCTCTCCTTCCACCTACTGCCTTCTGTGTTACCAGAAATCCTGGTCCTGAGGATTATTCAGTCCTCCAAAGGAGACTTTGAGAGTGCACTGAGAGAACAGCTTCCATCAATACAACATCACTGTTGGCACCTGGCCTTAAGAATTAAAATGATTACAACAACCTAGATCAGTGGTTCCCAAACTTGGATTACTAAATGTTGTTGGTTAACAAATTCCCGAATGCCTGACTGCCAAACATGCAAGGTAGGAGTTTCTGGGACCTGTCATCCAAAGGGCAGGATACACGAACATTAAAACAAATAAATATATGGGATCTATTCAAATTACATAATCATAGTACTATTATTCCACTTGAACTGCCATGGCTCTATCCTATGGAATCCTGAGGTTTGTAGTTTAGGAAGAAAGATTTAGAATCCTCAGTCAGAAAGTACTAATGCTTTCCTAAACTCCAAGTCCCAAGATTCTATAGGTTGGAACTACAGCAGTTAAAGTGGAATCATAGCACTATAATCATGTGGTGTGAAAGGGCCCCAGGACAACCAAGATTGGGAATCACATTGACCTAGAATTCTAGTCATCACCTCATAGCGTACCAAGACAAAACTGATCTTTTCGTCCATATGGAAGGGTGAAAAATCTCACAGAGCTTTACAGCTGTTTCCAAAGACTGCCTTGACATGTTCGCACACCCTTCGTCTCTAAGGATGAATAAAAAGTGTACATATTCTTCACTTCTCTAATCAGAAACCTGAAGTAAGTGTACAAAACACAGACTGGGGCTCTTTGACCCAAAATATCCATAAGTGTAAAACTGTCAGGCCTGTGTTCTTTAAAAAAAAAATAATTAAGGAGCCATGTTATCTACTTTCCTTTTCAGTCTACAAAGCTTTGAGTGGGAGGAGACCATGGAACCACAATACGCTACAACTGATAACAGCCTCCTTGCCCCCACTTGAAACTAAGAAAGCACTGGAATGTGTGGCTGTATTACTGCAAGGAAAATCCCCTGAAGCCATAGACCAAAGAAAACAAATGAAAAAGCTTACAACTGGTCAGGAGTAGCTGCCCTGCCCCACCACCCAAGGCAAGGGCACTAGGGAAACTCAGTTCAACTAAAACAAATACAAAAATGGCTTTTGCACAGTCAACAGACAAATAGATGCTTTCTCTCTCTGATAAGGCCCATAACAACTATTTGTTATGTCCCAGGAGTGTAAATGGGGGTGGGGGTGGAATGATTTGCTTTCTCAGGTCAGCCTCTTTGAAAGGAAAAAGGCTAAAGATGTTCACAGCTGAGACAGAACACTCCAGAGGCAGCCAGAACAAGTCAGATGTCACAGTCCAATCTTAGTAAACCACGCAGGCAGCTGCAGGATAAGGAAGTGATAAAACAAATGACATGGGATAGTGAAACACCCCTATGAAGGAACAAGCTCATGATCACCGTGATGATCTCTAGCCCTGAGAGCTGACAGTGCAAGTCAGAGAATCCAGCCACCACAAAGATTACAAGTATCAAATGAGTCTACTTCACTTTTTCTGGGAGCAAGGGGAGGGAACGTATGTTAAACCACATGTTTTAGATGTGAACTCTAATAACTTTTCCAAATGTTGGAAGCATTTGTGGCTTTCTTGGTTCACATGGCCATAACAATTATTAAGGGTCTATTTCTTTTGCTCTAGCTCACAGCAATATGTCTGCAGGAAATGCACTTTATTATCCTCCAGAAGGGGAGAGCGGTACAGTGCAATAAGAGGCCTGCAATGAGTCACTTCTCTCCCTTTTTACATATGCAAGAAAATGTGTGAGGGGGAGAGGGATAGAAGTAATGGAAAGAAGGCAGTAACAAGGCAGAGCAGAAATGGGGGACATCATTTGGTAATTTTCACAAACAAGACCTAGAACTGTCTATAAAATCAGTTAGCGATTCTGAGAACCTAGCCCAAGGTCTGTTCACAAGGAAGATCCATTCAGTTCAGCTGCACCTACTCTCAAGTAAGTGTGCAAATATTTCCAGTTTTATTTAAACTGCAGATATTTATCTAGTTTTATCTATTAACTTTAATAATGTATCAATTATTAATGTGCTAATAATCTCTTAATTAATGGATGATTTTTTTTTTCAGACAGTCACAGTTACTGAAGATCTGGACACTTCTGTTTTTATTTTAACAACGAATACTTGTCAGGTTGAACTTAATTTTCCATTGAATTTTACAGTGGAAACTTAAATTTAAGAATTACCAAGAGAAAACTAATAAAAAAGGTAACCTAATTCATGATTTTACCAGAGATGTTTGAGTCTTCTTCAATCTCTGTTGAAAAAAGTCTGCTCCTTCCATTTCTATCCATATACATTAACTGTTCATTTCTAGTTACTTCCCTCTTACCCATCATTGGAGTTATTTAGGTAAATTTTAAATAAACTTTTGTATATGTCAATTTACTGTATTTGCCGGTGTATAAGACCTGCCAGCATATAAGATGCACCCCTTTTATACGCTAGAAAATACTATTCGCCAGTGTATAAGACATACTGGCTTATAAGATGCACCCCATTTTCAAACTGTTTTTTGAGGAAAAAAGTGAGTCTTATACACCAGCAAATACAGTATTTCACTCTTACAGTCCTTTCTGTCTCTTTCTTTAATTTCCTCTTTCTGTCATAACGCTAGTATGATTACTAGTTCACTCAAACTATTTTTAATACACTTTGAGCTTCTTTATACATATTTATCTAGTTAAGTATATTAAGAGTCTATGTATCCTTAAATCAGTTTATTAGACCCCAAAGTTACCCTTCTGCCTTAGAAATTGCTCAGGCATCACTGGCTACTGACAGTCTCCAGGGACAAGGAATTCAAAAATATCAAATAACTACCAAAAATGGGAGAGAAGTCATCTGGCAAAAGAAAGGGCATCACAATTGATGCAGGGAAGTTGAAACCATCTGGATTTTCAGCAGCAATACCAGTCAAACGAAACAACAGGGGGAAAGATACATGCTGGGACAGATGCTTCACAAGACTTTGGTTGTTCATTTCCTCATTCTGGGTAACAAAACCTAAGCATCTGAAGGAGCAGATCTAAATAAATAAATAAGAGACAGCTTCCATTTTATATTTCTCTTTAGAAGTTTCAGCCACAAATCCTCAGGGTGCAACACAAGCCAGGTTTGTTTAGAGGACTGGTGTTTTTTTTTTTGTTACACTTTCTCGAGGTCTATTATACAAACACACAAATATATTGCCTCAATTTTTTCTACTCCTACCTACTCATGTTTTGCAGTACTAGTCTGAGGGCCAAGGTTTCATGACACAAGCCAGCACAAAACGTTGACACATGTTTGATGGGGACCGGGTTATAACAATACTGGTTTGGGAAGTGTTAAGCACGAACCCTCATTTGATAAGTGAGTACATCCTTGTAGCTGACAGCTCACAACTTTGGGATAGATCTAGAGGGGATATCAGATTTCTGAAGTCCTAATTAACGCCCCTGAAAAAGGAAGGAAGTATAGAGAAGACTTTAAAATCCTGAGGTATGCCACAATGAATAGCAAAATTACATGCAAGTCAATGACTTCATATCCTCAGCAAAATACATTAGCTTTTACCATATTCACACATGTGGTACTGTAGGCAGATGTAATGACGACACACAGCACTGTTAAAAATAAAAGTTTAGCAAGATTTTAACCTGTTGCCCACCTAAGCATTCAGTGGAAAGTAGACAGCATGGGAATTATCCAGCCAACATTAATCATGTTTAAACTCCAATGTTTTCTGTAGAAGAAAGTGAAAGAAACATATCTTAACTCTCCCTCTAAAATCAGTAAGTCTAAAAAGTGACCACATAGCACTCAAGCTAAAATTTCAATCACCGTTTCTGTGCCTGTTCTTCTAAACTGATCGAAAAGTTTATGATAGGTTAAAAATGCGCCAAATTATTATCAGTTTTAATGAAAACTCCTTTCTGTTGCAGCCAGTTTTTTTAAAAGGATCTGAACAGTTGCCATTTTATTAAGAAGCGTAAGCATTTTTCCTACTTGCCAGGAACACAAATTTGGACTTAGTATACTATACGTCTGAGCTGTCAAGGGTGAAGAATGACTTGAAACAGTTGAGGGGATTCAAATGAGTTATTCAGTTATGCAAAGATGAAAGTGGGATGTGGAAAGAAACACTGAAACATTTTTAAATAATTTCTACAAAACTACCAAAAGAAGAATATAAGCACTTTTCCTAAAGAAATTGGGAGGTGTAACACTTTAGATTGCCAGTTGTTTCAAGGAAACAGAGCTAATTTCTTATGAGTTATTCATCAATTAATAAATACATATTTTAGAGTAAAAGTCAATGGAGTTAGCTCAGTTCATTTCTAATCCAGAATACATGAACAGCAAAGAGAAAAGAAACAACATTAGATCCTTGTTACTTCACCTTCTTTCTGCTTGCCCAGAACACCACAATGAAATTGTGGAAGAGTCACGACATACTGCATTCCACTCTTGTTGAAAAATGGGCTTGCCATAACTCCCCACAATTATTACAAAATGGGGCAGAAAGATTAGCTTCCCAGCATGGTGCATGGCAGCAAGCATGTGTGCATGGATTTGTCAATGCCATATCTCATGCAGATTTGCAAATCACAGAGGTGGAAAGACAGAAAATATAACCCCAAACAACTCTGAATGTACCAAAATAACCTCCCTATCAAAACAATTTCCCTCTTGAGAAGAAAGTTTACTAGTAAAACACCACTAAGACTAAACTAACTCAGCATATGGCACTGCAGGACAGTGTAAGAACCAAAGCAAGTATTCACAAAACGAATCACTTTCAATATAAGCTCCCAACCAACCATTTTATTGGCAGCCCCCAGCAGTTGCAAAAAGAGGTTTGGGGGGGGAAATCCACTTTTCAAACAAACACAAAGTTATAAACAGCTCCAATGGGAGGAAATCCAGGTTCAATACTAAGCACAGTCAAAAGACACCTTGCAGTTTTCCAGACAAAACAAAAATCCCCCAATAATGTGGAATAATTTTGATTGCACTCTTTTGGCTGTCAAGTCACAATTCCAGTAACAGAAGGCCAGCAGTAATATACTACATTGTTATTATTCTTAAGAAAAAAGATGCTTCCAAATAAAGGAATCACCTAAATATATGAGAATTACTACAATAGAAGTTTTGTTCCTTCTTCCTTGAGAAGAATGAAAGACAAGAAAGGACTTGGCAAAAAGACTCACTTCTGCTTTGCAAATTATTTAGTCTCCTGATTCTTAAAGACAGTAAAGGATTACATAACAATTTAATATTTGCTAAGGACGAACAGTAAGCACGACACCAAACACAGAGGCCTAAATTCAAAACTGTTAAACCCAAACAGAGTAGACCCACTAAACCAATTGAATGTATGTAGTGACCTACAAATCCCCTTTAATTTCATATTCTATTCTTGTCAGAACTAATAGTTGGATTTAGGCAATCAATCTTTTCTTGCTGGATGAGATTTTAAAAAAAAATCAACCCCCAATATTCTGCTCTTAGTTCTCTGAGTATGAAATATCTGTAGCAGATAATGTGAATTCCTCTGGCGGAAAAGCCAAATGTTGTACCTTGGTGACACACATGTAAAAACCTACAGCAATCTGTTGTCTTTTTTGTTTTGCCCCAGAAGTCTACTGCATTAGTTTGGACACTACTTCACTTAACTGGTTACCTTGCACTGAAACTTTACCACTCCTGAAGGCCTTGCATGCCAAACTGTCTTAATGAAGTTTGGGTTTCATACTGAGAGAAAGGCAAGATAATGAACAGGACAACAAGTCACTGGTGGAGTTCCACTGGCAAAACAATAGAAATGAGAGGGGAAATCCCTTTAGTGTTACACTGCAGCTGCTTTGAACCTACAAAACTGTATCTGAGGGACCGACAATGTTCCAGAAATGGTTTTCAGATGGCATAGAAAACTGTGAGGGTAGGAAGGGAGGAAAATTCTATTGTGACCACTAGCACAGTACTGAGTTTGGCCCATGAGATGTAATTATTTGACCTAATCCTTGAAGTAACTATGTTTTGATAGTTCAAACACACAAGGCAGACAGTTGTGTCAATTCTTATTTCAAACAAAAATAAACAGACTTTAGTTTTTTTTAAAAAAAAACATAGTTACAAATGCAAAACTAATAGTATAGTTACTTTTTTTCAAAATCAGCAAGATGCTACAAGTTTTTAGTTTGTGGCAGAAAATGCACCCAAGCAGTAAAGCCATATAAAATTAACTACAGTCATACCACAAAAAGAATGGTGCTCTCCCTCACTGTTTTACAAATAGGTCTAAATACCAGTGATACATTTAAGTCTTTTACTCTAAGGCCCTTTTCTGCACCTTATCTTCTTCCAGCGCTGGGGTGCGGGGATCGCGCGAGCAGCCTCTGGTGAGAGGCTCTCACATCCGAGGTCCTTCGGCTCCGCACAAGCTGTCTGCTCACGCGAGAGTCCCACCTCTTCCTTCCACAGCACAGCCTGGGAGTTTCCCAGGCTGTGCTGGGGCAGGAAGTGCGACCAGCTCGGCTCCAGAGGCTCCGCACACCAGATAAGTGCGTGCGGGGCCCAGGAGCAATGCGCGATCATGCACCATTTTCAGCTTCTAGCCGAAAATGAAAAAGTGCACGATCGGTGCCTGCCCTACCCTGGAGCATTGCACGATTGTGAGCGCATCATACAGATCATTCCTCACAATTGTGTGATGCTCCAGGCACCCTTTCACATGGAAAATGCCATGTGGAAAGGGCCTACGTCTCAGTCAAGTCTCAACTCCTTGCAAGATACTTTCAAGTCAAGTCTCAAGTCTGGGAGCCAACTTTATAACCCAACCTGTATTCCAGAATCTCTGGATAGAGTCGAGTAAAGTCTGTTTTAACAATTTCAGTAGAGTCGGTCCTCCACTTTTGTGATTTTGCCATCTGCAGCTTCAGAATTGGAATAGGATCCTTCTTACTTCCCATTTGCAAAGCTTGCCTCCTACTCTTAGGAAAAGTTTTAGAAAACTCTTCCTATATGAAGCAGGAACAGACTGCTGAGCAAACCTCAACCCCACCTCAAGCCCATTTGCTGTTCCCTCTGAGAAATGGGTCCACACTTTGGGCTTGAGACAGATTGTCATGTGACTAGTAAATTGAAAGGTTTCTGGAGGAATGTGTTACGTTATTGAACCAAGGGCAACAAATCAGTCACTAAAAATATGCAAGTCTCAAGTCGAGTCAAGTCAGTGTGTAATTTTTGCCAAGTCAAGTCACTGAAGTGACTTAAGTATGACTTGAGTCCGAGTACATTGACTCGAGTCTATATCACTGCTAAATACCCTAAATGGCACCAAATCCCATCTAATCTTAGAAGCTCAGTAGGATCATCCCTGCTTACTACTTGGATGGGAGACCACCAAGGAAGACCAGGTGCTCCTGTAGATTATGTTTCAGAGGAAGGAATTGGCAAAATCACCTCTGAGTATTTCTTGCCCAAGAAAACCCAGTGAAATTCACGGGGTTACCATGAGTCAACAAGTGACTTGAAGGCATATACTACATTTAACATATACTGTATATTTTGCTTTAGTTATTGTACCTTAAAAGATGTTGCAAATAACTTATTGTCTGTAAGTACTGTATTTGCTGGTATTTACTGTTTTATATAATACATTTTGTTTTAAGTAGTTACCTCAGGGTCTGGATACAAAGGAAATGCTCTTGGAAAAGATATGCTGTAATGCACTTTCCAAAAGTTATAGCTCTCTTGATATGCTAACCTTCAAAAGACTTCTTGTTTATTTGCTCATAATAGTTTATTCAACCATGTCATTAAGAAATTTCGAAGTGAAAACTGATATTGCAATAAAACTACCTTCTTGAAAAGAGCCAGCAAAATGCACCACAAGCACAAGTGTTTCTATTTAACTGAATGATGTGTTTTTAAAGTATGTATTCAGTTTGGACGCATTGGGGGGGAGTCCTTGAGCACATCACAGTTACCTTCTTGTTTCAGAGCAGCCTTCAGTATTATCCACTCTAGATAGACTTACAAATATTGAGTCACATAGCAAGTTCTAGTTAGAAGTTTACCAAAGCAGCACACACAAAACTTCGGAAAATTTAAATCCTCTCCAGGTAAGAACATTAATAGTTGACTTTTTAAGTTTGCTTATGAACCTCTTATAGCACAAATCTACATTTATTCAAGACATAAACCTTACTGAGTTCAATGGCACTCACACACAGGAAAGTGTAATCAGACTGCAGCTTTAGGGGTTTGGTTCATTTCAAAGTTCCTGAAGCCTTACACGAAAAGTAAAATTCACCAGCACTGAAGTCAAAATGGAAATGAACAACAAGCAAAAAGGACACAGGTGCATATTTTATCTGTATATAAAAGTTGTGTATTACTTTAAGAAATATGATGACTGCTAAAGAAACTGATATTATACAGTAACCCTCTGTATATATAGAAGTTCCATTCCAAACCAAAAAAACACAAATGCTCACATTCCATTATTTTCAATGAATACAGCATGAGCATGGACATGGCAGCACGTGCACATCACCACCCTTTTAAATATAAGGATACAATGCTTGGCACAATACAAGATTGTGAACGCAGAGGTCGCTGTAAGGGAGGGCACACTATGCTCTTGTTATAAAGGGGGGGAAAAGAAAAGTGAATGTTCAGATTATCAAACATGAGAAAGGGACCATGATATTTAAACAACATGCTGACATTAAATGTCTTACAGGCTTTGCATCATGCAGAATTTAAAAAATTGTTCCACATATAGCAGTTATAGTTTTATTGAGAGAATTTTCTAGGTTTATTTGCTAAGAGTATTATCAGAAGATATTAATTTGCAAGTGCCAACAAAATAATAATATGGTTGTGGTCAAAATTTTAAAAAAGCTGATAAATAGTTCCACACAGCAGCCTTAGGGCAATATATTTATGTTCTGACATACCATTAAACTGAATGTGATGATTACATGATGAAGGAAAAAACCCAAGCAGTGAATGTCATGAAGAAATTTCCATTAAACAGCAAAACCCTTTTCAAAGTGAAGCCAGGAGCAACACCTAGCAGGCTCTGTGAGACCAAGACATCATTGCAGGAATGCAGGGAAGGTGAATTTCAATCAATCCTCTTCTGCTAAATTCAGGGTCTGTATAGACTCTCTCTTCTAGCTGTAATAGATTCTGATTTGTATACACAGAAGCCAACTAAAACACTTTTCTGTTGTTCCGTGGAAGACATGTATGTAGTCCAGGCTTGTGTTTTTTTTCTCAGAAACTGGACCCACTAAATTCCATGCAGTTTTATTTCTAAGCAGAAAGGTGTAGAAAGAAGTCAGTCCCAATAAACCAGGCACGACTTAGGTCCAAGAACCAACCACAGGAAGAGCCACATGATAGCATTCAGAATTTTTTATCAACCATGACAATAGGAACAAATCTTGCCAAGCAAACCCCATGATAGCGTCACATTATAACTCCAAAATACTTGAAGGCGCACAACAACAAACAATATGACAAGACATCAAAATGATGTCATTTTGGTTTACAGGAAGGCTGCAGTTTTGCAAGGTGGCTAAGAAATGTCCAGTGAGCTTGGAGTTCTTTCCACTACCACTGCCATCCCAGCAACCTGGCCTATCCAACTGCTAGTCCTAATTTTTTATCTGTCATCAAGTCATTTTTAACTTATGGCAACCCTGCAAAGGAGGGACTTTCAGAAGCACAGTCATCAACGGCCTTGTTCAGATCCTGCAAACCCAGTGCTGTGGCTTCCTTGAGTCAATCCATCTATAACATTCTTCCTCCTCTCCTACTGCTTTTCACTTTTCCTGACATCTTTTCTAATGAATCATGTTGTTCCATGATACGTCCAAAGTGCAATAGCCTCTGTTTAGTCATTTTGGCTTCCAGGGAGAGTTCGGGCTTGATGAGCTCTCTAGCCCCAAATAGAGCTGACCTACTGAATCCGCAAGAACCCAACAAGTCCACACTTGTGTACCTTCCTCTGGGTCAACAGCTCTTCCTTAGAAGGGACCAACAACTAGATTTAAGCCCCATCTTTATGACAAAATTATACCAATAACAGAGCAAAGTGAAGAACATAAATCATAATGTGATCATTCTGGGATTTCAAGAAGGCTTTCACAAATTACAAATCTTGTTGCCATTGTTATTCTCAAAAAAGGCAAATGGGGAGCCAGAAAAGTCCAGACAGACAGGGTTTCTGTCGTGGGCAGGATCAGGACAGATTTCTCTGGTAACTCTATACTCTGCCTCCAAACAGGCAGCCCGCCTTTCACATTCAAGGCAGTTCTTGCCAGACGCTAAACTCTCCTCTCCCACTTCCAAGGCGGCCAAGGAAAACGTTATCCCTCATTTTGTTTTTTTCCCCCAAAAATATGGATCATTCCAAAGCACGGCCTCAGGAACTCCAACAACTCCAGCCCTTTCTCAAGAAGAAGAAGAAAGCAATGGCTGGCAAAGTGGGAGAAACGAGTCGCCGTTGTCCCCCCGCCTCCCGCCAACTCCGCTCAGCAAAACAAAGGAGAGAGGAGTCGGTTCCTTCTCCCCGCCCGGCCCACAAGGAAACTTTTTCGGGGGAGCGGAGAAAGGGAGGACTTCGGAAGGCAGGCGAGGGAAGGGAAGGGGCTTTTTTCGGACCGTTCTCGGCCCCTTTCACCGGCTGGCTACCGAAAGAAGCGCGTGTCTGCATCGCTGTCCCGCCCGAAATATCCGCGACGGCCCCGAATTTCACACAGAGCTGGGACAAGCGGGAGTTTGGAGCTGAGGGGGCGGAGGCGAGGCGGGGGGCGCTGGTTTGGGAAAGTGAAAGAAGGAGGTCCCCGGAGGGAGGCGACGACGCTGCACGAAGCTCGACGCCCCGTGAAGCCAGGGAGGGCGCTGCGTGTGATTTCCGCCCGAGAGGAAAGGCTGTGTGGCCGCCGAGGCAGCCCGTGCCAAGAAAGCTCCCCGCGGGCGCGCCCGCCGCCGCCTCCTCCTCAGGGCTTCTCCGGGGAGAGGGAGGGAGAGGGACGCAGACAAAACCAGGGGCCGCCACGGGGCTGGGGGGGGCGCGACCACGCCGCGGCGGCACGAGAGCGCGGGCTGCGGCATGTCCGGGAGGAGGCGAGCGAGCAAAACCCGAAAAGAGAAACAGGGAGGGGAAAGGGACCCCTCCCTCCTCCCCCATCACCCCGCCAAAGGCAGCCCCCGCCGTACCCACCCCCCCACCCGCCCGCCGGCTCCCCGAAGCAAACTCCTCTGCCGAAGCCGAACCCGCCCGGGGCGCCCGAGCCCCTTCCCCGCCCCGCCCGCCCGCCCGCCCTCCCTCGGCGCGCCCCTACCTGAAGACGCACTCCTCCTTGGGCTCCCTGCAGGGGGAAGTCACGCCGTTCTTCTTGTTGAAAAGCTTCTGCAGCAAGGTGGGTGTGGGGGGCATTTTGGCGCCCGGGGAGGAAGGGGAGGGGGGCGCTGCTGCCGCCGCCGCCGCCGCCGCCTGCTCTGCCCCACGGCGAGGCAAAGCCAGGGGGACGGGAGAGCCGCTCAGTCTCTCGCCCTGCAGCCGGGACAGCCAGCTAGTTCCGCCAAGCCGACTCCATTCGCGCTGCGTGTGAGTGTGTGCCTGTGCGCGCGCGTGTGACAGTCATATGACAAAAATTAATCACTTGAAGCGGCCCCGGCAGAAGAGGATGGGAGGGAGGGAGGGAGGGAGGGAGGGGGCAGGCGGGGTTTTGCATGGGTTCCCCGGCCGCGGATTGGCCGAGGAGGCGAGCCCACGTGGTGGAGGGAGCGCGCCCTGCGTGGCTCGGCTGAGCGCTGGCGCTGTTTTGGTGCTGGAAGGGAAGCCACTGGCCGTTTCCGCACCAGGCTGTTGCAGTGCTGTTATTCCACTTTCCACAGCCTATGCAATCCTATGGCATCCTGGGGTTCGCCAGTGGGCCCCTCCCGAAACTGCAAACCCTAGGATTCTAGAGGAGGTTGAAAGCGGTATCATCGCGCTATAACAGGCTAGTGCGGATATGGCTACGGAGTTAGGCGCGCGGGAGGGGGGACGTTCAGCGTTTTTTTGCAGGGGACTCTCCCCTTACTTTTGGTCCATGTTCATAGTTACCTTCCCAGCACACGATGAATCAGAAAGGAATTTTAGTTGCAAAGCCAACGGCGGGAGAAGAAACCTAACTGATCCCCAAGGCTGAACGGGGGTGTGGTAGGTTTGGCGTCGTGCAACATTTCCGCACTAGCCTGTTATAGCGCGATGATTCCACTTTCAACCTCCTCTGGAATCCTCGGGTTTGCAGTTTCGGGAGGGGCCGGCCCAGGATTCCAGAGGAGGTTGAAAGTGGAATCATCGCGCTATAACACGCTAGTGCGGATATGGCCGTGCTGTTTTTAGTTTTTACGCTAGCGTTTCCCCCGTCTCCTCAAAGAGCTGCGGCTGCACAGATCGATCCCGATCAATGTAGGATGCAACAAGGAAGCCAAAATGAAGGCAGTAATGAGTCAATATTAGCAAATATTTGGCTAGACAATCGCAATTAAAAATAATCTTGGATCTTGTTTTGGTAATTTATTCCCTTGGGTCCAGTATTCCTTCGAGTTAGCAGGCTCAGTCCTCAGTGGGTTGAGGTTATCCCGGAGAGACAAAGCAGGTTGGCTTTGTTTTGTGCAAATTCTGATCTTCGAATAAGGAGAGACTATTGAGTTGTGTGGAATAAGCCAGAGGAGATCAAAATTAAAATGTGTTTTCTTTTTGCACTAGGAATCTAGAATAACCCACAAGAGTTTGTGGAAATGGTGGCTTTCACAGTGATTGCAGATTATTGAAGGTTGTTGCAAAAGTGTATTATCACCTGTGGAAAAAATGGCACCAAGAGACAATCAACAATAATATTTATGTTTATAAAAGCCAGTGCCCGTAATTTTGTCCCATTCTACAATGCCACCAAACAAAATCCACTAAGAGACAATGCAACTAGGTCTTCACCAGCTGGCTCAGGAGACACCGTGGATTGCAGCCTGCCTTTAAATGGATTGCAAAGCAGCACCGATCTCACCATATAGACACACAAATGCTGAAATTTGAAACAAGTGTTTCAAATCCTCATATGGCCTTCATATTTTCCACATCTGGGTATACTCCCATTCTATACTTCCCAATCTTTTGAGTGGAAGCCTTTTCTCCATTCTAAAAGATTCACGCCCCTCCTAATTACCCATCAATTACCCATCTTAACAGCTCTACACTATAATATGGTGGTATCTCTGTCTTCGAGAAGCAGCATAGTATAGTGGTTTGAGCATTGGACTGTGACCTTGGACTTGATTGGGCTTGATTCCCCACTCAGCCATAGAAACCCACCTTGAATGTGTCACACATTCAGCCCCAGAAAACCCCATGATAGGTTTGTCTGAGGATCACCATAAGGCAGAAATGAAGGCACACAACAACAATGGTCTTTGATGTTGAGGGCCTAAATACCCTAAAACCCTAGAAGATGTGCATGCGCGCACACACACACACCCACACCCCTGTGTGTTTGCTGAGACATAATGAACCCAATGAAGAGCTGGCTACTACTATAAGAAACTTGTCCATGTTGCCCTTCCATGTAGGGAGAGCCAGCACAATGGAAAGGACAAAGCTAAGCACCACAACCCATTCCAAGGGCTGTGCTGTAGCCATGGCCATTCTGGAAGGGCAGAACTTTGTCATTATCTCACTGAGTTGTCAGCCAAACATCCATGGTTTTGTCCACTTCCAGGACCAATTTTTTACCCCTCAGTCCCTCTGGAGACCACATTGGCTGCTGAAATTGCTGCAGAACGAAAAGTCTGAAAGTGGCCATAAATCCAATTCTAATTTTAAAAAATGAACTTTTTTGATGTTAAACTGCTAAGGAGTCCCTGCAGTTTATATTGTTGTTCCTGACTTATGGTGACTCTAAGGTGAACCTATCACAGGTTTTTCTGGGATCTGAGAAGGTGTGACACACCCAAGGTCACCCAGTGGATTTCAATAGCCAAGCAGGGAATTGAATCCTGGTTGTAGTCCAGTGCTCAGAGTATTACACCATGCTGACTCTGCAGCCTATATAAGGTGTAAATTTCAGCTCCTGGAAGATTCCCTTTCTTCTGCTTCCAGACAGGGAAAAAAAAAAGGTAGTCTAGGGCATGTTCAGAGGCCGAAGGCCACTAAAATAGCCCTGGGAGTACATGCACCCTCAGATTTGTCCCTTGTTTGTCCTGATTTAATGCATTAATAATGTTTCAAACAAATTCCTATGGTATTTTGGAAGGAAATAATCAGCAGCTGTAGTCTGTAGAAAAAAGTCTGTAGAAAATACACAGTGCTGAGCAGGGGATGGCGGGAAAGGGCTCAGAAATTGCACAATGGGGCTGGCCATCTTCTGGAGGCACAAAATGCTGGCTAACTCAGAGTGTGATTAGAAAAACAATTGGGAGGTATAATGGAATGGAGTTTCCTGGAGCAAGAGACATACTGGAACACTGAGTAGGAGCACTTTGAACTGCAACATTTTCTGGCATCTCCCACTCCTGCCTTTCCCTATCATTTGTTCTAGTACATTATGTTTAGCATGTAGTAGCCAAGTCCCCATCCTTACAGTACCTTTGCAGCATGATAGCTGTACACAGCAAGCCATGTGGAAGTGGCTAGTGTTGCAATTCCACATATCATCACTGCCATGGTCTCTGAGGAGTGTGGCGGGAAGAGAATGCTATTATGGGGAAGAGCTGAAGCACATGCTCTTTCTGGCCTAGGGAGCAGTCATGCTGCAATGGTTCCCACACCATAAAGATAATATGAGAAGGAGTCTATAATGATTTCATAATCTCTGTACAACTGCATGAAAGCCACTAATTCTCAGCTCACTATCGTTCCCATGTGAAATAGGGGAAATATGATACTGCACTATTTTACAAAGTTATTGCTTGTAAAGATTATTGCAAAAATGTATGAGAAGCATATTTAACTCTCAGAAAAAAACTATCTAAAAATTGCTGTTCTTATTGTGCACAGAGTCTTATTCTGCCACTTCATCATAGCACAGAACTGAAAACTGGGCTCTTATGCAGCTAGAATACTATATCTGGCAGATTCACCAAGCTGGTAAAGCTTTGAGTATGCCCTTGTGGTAGACTGCATACACTGTCTGATGACCAGTTCACCTTAATGCAGGGAATACTACAGCAACTATGATGAATTGGCCACAACTCTGAACATAGCAACGTAGTGTGGAATACTTGAAATCTGCAACTGTGGAGGAACTACGCAAACTGAGACAATCACAGGTCTGCAAGATATTACAACTTCTACTCTTCCTTCTGTACTTTTCTTTAGTATTAGTATGCTAGCTCCAGATGGCCTGGGGACAGCTAACATAACGAAAGGTAACTGAAGGCTTCTAGATCCCCTGCACTAGGACTGGGGAACTTATGGTCCTCCAAATCTTGTTGAACTAGAGTTCCTGTCAGCCCCTCACAGCACAGCCAGTGCTGAGGGATGAAGGACATGATTGTTCATCATTATCTGAAGCAGGGTGAGAGTCATCGGAATGGGTGGACTGCATCTCCTAGTAGTCCTAGGCAACATAACCAGTTGTGAAGAATGCTAAGAGCTGCAGTTCAAATCTGCAGGGGCACATAATTCTCATTTGTGATCTCAAACAATAATTCTCAAACTTTGGTCCTCCATTTGTTTTAGATTTCAGCTCCCAGAATTCCTAGCTTGCATTGCCAATGCTCGGAAATTAGGGGAAGTGAAATACCAAACATCTGAAAGACCACTTATCTAGCGAACTGCAAGCTCCTTGCCGCTGTCCAGTTATTCAAGAATACATGAACAAAGCCATACACTGTAGAAAGCTTGGGACAACTGTTTCCAAGTCTGGACAATGAAAAGTTCTAGAAACTTCTGTAGCCATCTCCCAAACACACATACCTTTGTGTTACCCAGGCTTCACCCCTGCTTATCCTTTCTCTGGTAGAGCTTTGTTTCTCAGTTAGGAAGCAGCAGATCAACAATTCACTTTTTTAGTATTACTCCAAATCTGAGAAGTTATACATTGACCTCAGGCGGATGAGGGAACAGATGGCAATGAGGCTTAATACAAGCAGTTACAGCAGTGGTCAGAACTGTTGTTGGCATCTCCTGCATGCTTCTGACCTGAACTGAATCATTAACATGAACCAGATATTTTAGTGGGACTCCAGTGTTTTTTCAGGCCAGATCCAGATGTTGTTGAACTGAAACTCCCAGCATCCCTGACTATTGGCTATGCTAGCTAGGGCTGCAGGGAGCAGCCATTCAACAAAATAGAAGGCTGCACAATTCCCACTCCTACTCTAGATCTATATAGTTTCCCCCACACATGAAGAGCGGGGGATAAAAGATGTGGCTGCTGGGTCTGCCACAGGCATCCACATGCTCAGTGTTTGTCTGGAGTAGTCCTTCCATGTAATCAGGAATCTCAGTCTATCAAGGTTGCCAGCCAGGTAGATAATTTAATACAAGAATGCCTCACTTAACAAAGCCTCCGGCAAAGAAATTCCTTTTTACAAAGTTTTTTTTTTCTACCCACCAAGACCCTTCTCCTTTTCTCCTTGTTTTCTGGTGTAGCTACATGTTGCTTTTTAGCACCACTAGCACTGGGAGAACAGTGAAAGAGAGCTGGAGAAACACAAGACTTTCAAGGCAGATTGTAGCAGCAAGTCTGCCACAAACAGTGCAGTAAAGCTTGGATCGGGAAAGAATGGGATTGTACTGTAGCTGACCCTACTATAGCAGTGTGTGCCTGCCTACAACAATCAAGGTAAACAGCAACTGCCTCTTACTGAGAATGCATGAACAAAGCAAATAAGCCTGCCTGGCCAACAACATCCCACTTGTTTAAAAAGCACAAGTCTGTAAGTTTGACACCAAAAGTGGAAATCCTGAGAAAAACAGAGGGTGGTGAAAGAAAAGTCATTCATGGAGGCATTTTTGAAGAAACCTTCATGTGGACTTCAGAAGATTCTGTTAAGTTTCTATCTACAGGGCTTACCTGACCTGGTTGCTTCACTTCACATGTGCATATTGTTAGTTTTGGATAAAAAGTTAATTGTAGCATATTAACTGTTCTTCTCTTTTGTGTGTAGGAACCTATGCCAGTTATCTCCGTGTTATTTGTGCCTCTGGTACCAAAGTTTCCGTTAACAAAGTAATGTGCAGGAACATCTACTTTGTTAGCTGAGTTATACATGTACTGTATACAAATATAGATTGGGTTCCTGAACTTTCATTTCAGTGTTTAGTATAGATCCTGGAGACAACAGTGCTTCTGTTCCAATGCATTCCTAGTCACTTTTGCTAGTGTTTGTTGGTGCCCCTCAATACTGCAGAAGGATCTTTTAATGGGCTGTCTTTTATACCCATTAAGTACCTTTATATTGTTTGAAATTAGTAGTATCCTATTATAGTGTAATTGGTTTTCTACTTTTCTTTAACTTATCTTCATTGGTATTGTTTTGAGCTGTTTTGATTTATCCTTTGCGCTTCCTTGGGTTCCATGTTGTGAGAAAAGTGGGGTATAAATCAAATAAATAAACAATTTAAAGCCAGTTTGGTTCTGTGTAATGTTGTTGCCATTGTGTGTCTTCAAGTCATTTCTGACTTATGACCTCATGGTTTTTTGGGCAGAATTTGTTGGGGCTGACCTTCTCTTCCTCTGAGGCTGAGAGAATGTGACCAGCCCAAGGTCACCAAATGGATTTCCATGACCGAGAGGGGATTCAACTCCCAGTATCCCAGTGTTTGAGTTCAACACTCAAACTACTATACCTTATTGACTCTGTATAATAGACTGAATTCATCAACACTGAAAGGGTTTAAAAGAAAACAGAAAGAAAGAGAAAGAAATAAAAAAAGAGAGAAAGAAAGAAAGAAGGAAAGGAAGGAAGGAAGGAAGGAAGGAAGGAAGGAAGGAAGGAAGGAAGGAAGAAACCATGACAGTCCAGATAGATCTGATAGCAGGACATCTTTGTATACCACCCCCTTAACATACTGCTGCATTTATTTCCAGACAGCATCAATTTATTTATCAGATAGCACAGATATATCTGGTGATGTATGTTGTCCATGATAGATGGGTGTAAAGCAGGGAACAAGAAGTGTAGCTCCCTTCCAAAGTTTGTTTTTGTAGCTACCCAAGACCTCTTGCATTCCCCCAAAGCCTCCTGAACATTCCCCCTATTCATTTTTTCAGACTATTGGTGATTTTTTTTTTAAAATTTCCAGATGATCCAAAACTGGTCAGTCTTCAGTTTCTGAAATCACCTGTTTTAGGCTGAAAACTGGCTTCAAATGGTGACTAGCAGTGATGTGGTGGACAAAAATTTACTCCCAGGGTTACCCATCTCTGGTGTAAAATCACAGCCAGGCTTGTCTTTAAGCAGAGCTCCATCCTCGTAGATTTCTCTAGCAATCAGATTCTTTTCCACTGTCTGTCACCATCTTTTCCACGATCTGCCACCAATCTGGATTACATACCAAGCAGCACTCATGAAATGACAAGGACATGCTAGAAGATTTTACACAAACCCCAGTGTGTTCTGATTAATAAAAAGCAAGCATCGTGTCCCCTTATCTTCTTCCTGATGTTATTAGACGGAAGAAGAAATCAGTTACCAGTTCTAATGTATTTGTATTCTGTGGCTGTATTTAAAATGCCACGTACAGAGACTGAGGCTCAAATTCTGTACACACTTACCCATTACCGTGGGCCAAGATGTACAATCCTTTCAGTCACTATAATTATACAGCCATAAAAAGTTGGCATTCTATGTGTAGGATCCAGCTATAAATCACATTTTCAGCCCGCTAGTAAATGTTAGTGAGGCTATGATTCGTCTAGGATGATGCCACTAAAATCCTTTAAAAGATTATTTTGGGTCCACATTTCTCAGGGAGCAACACCACTGACTTCAGGGAACAGCAGCTATTTTGAAGGGTACTGTCTGTTCAGTCCTCAGGTTCTGTCTTGCAACATCTAAGAGTCTAGTACAGAGAAACCTTCTTGTTTCATCTCCATTCCAATTGAGTGACAAAGACAAAGGAAGAGCAGAAAGCACAACATGGGAAGATGTTTCATTCATATTTTTAAAAACTTGGAACAAGAGGTATTGCATTCTCAAAATGAAAAGAACTGTACAACCACTGGGACAAATCCAATGTTAGTCCCACCCACAGTACACTCATTGAAATGAATGTAACTTCTTAATCATGAGTAACGTAAGTTCTACTGATTTAAAGGAGAAATATTCTGGTCAGCACTAACACTGGATTTAGGCCAGCATCTGAATCCACAAATTAATTAAGAAGAAAAGTTATAAGAACCCAATCTTGCATTATCCCATTGGTTGTGAGTGTTGTTGCTCACCCATCCAAAATACCATCCTATCCACACAAAAGACATGACAAGCAGTCCAAAGTTTTACAGAAGTAGAATTAGAAAAAAAACCCTAGAGAGAGGAGGAGAACAGCACAGTGAGTGCTGTGCTTATGTGCTTAAATAAGCATTAGAGTGGTAGGCAGGGGAAAAATAGGACATTAGAAAGGTAGACACAGAAAACAGAAGGATGTGGCTGGTATCTGGTACCCTGAACACTGACCACTTCACATTCTGTTGCTAGTCCTACCTAGAAGGCAAATGCTTGGGTAGCCTCTTCCTATGCATGTTTCCTTGGAAATTTATAGAGCATGGATGGAAATCATGAAGCCCTCCTGGTGTTGGTGGACTACAACACCCACCAGCCCCAGTCAACATACTCAGTGGTAAGGAATGCAGGGAGAAGCAGCCCAACAACATCTGGAGGTCTACACAGTTCTCAACCTTGTCCTAGAGCATGGATGGACAGCCCATAGCTCTCCAGCTGCTGTTGGATTCCTCCTTCTATCAGCCTCAAATAATGGGGCCAGTCAGGAATTATATACATTGAAGTCCAACAGTTATAGGTTCCCATTCCGAACCAAATGAATTTACCCCAAACATGAGCCAAACTGATCTGATGAAGAATAATCAATTTAATACAGCAAGCTAAAGCCTGATTAATAGGGGAGGCCTGATTTAAAACACCTAGCAGCAGAAAGATTGTTTAACCTTCCCCCAACGTGTCATTTTCACCCTGACACAGAGCTCCTTTTTTAAAAAACAGCTTCCAGGTCTCCTCAGCTAAATTGTAATTGAAAGAAGTCCCCCCACCCCCCACCCAAAATCACCCTTGAAGCTACTTTCCTCCAATTGTTCCTGTATCATTGGTGTTATTTCTTGTCTTGAATTCCCAGTGAAATAAGAACTGATGAGGGAAGCCTATGAGAAGAAAGACTATGCCTGTTTCTGCCTGTCCAAAGCGTGCCTTAAATTTCATCTACACATATGCTTTATAGAATTGAGCCCAAAACTGCTAGTTACAGCTAGCTTGGTCTTCTCCATATGCATAAGACTGTAACCAGGAAAAAAATGGCAATCCAAAATTACAGCTAGAAATCATGCATAATTGCAGGTGTCTTGTTTTAACTTTTAGCACTGCAATCGTATGCAAGTTTACTTAACAGTAAAGCTCAATGAATTTAATGAGACTTCCTTCTAGGTACAGAACTGCAAGCTAAACATGCCTTTGAGGTGTTCAAGCACTATTTAGACACATGTTGCTAAATACAGAACACTTATCTTTAGACCATGGAGGATTTCATTACAAATATTGAAAAAGTGAATTATTTTTAAGCATTCATGCAATTGTACTTAGATACTGAAGTCTGAATAGCAGGCTTCATTTTGTGCTGTTGTTGTGTTCCTTCAAATCATTTCCAACTTATAGCAACACTGTCAAACTTATCATGGGCTTTTCTTGGACAAGTTTTAGTCAGAGAGGGTTTGCCTTTGCTTTCTACTGAGGCTGAGAGAGTGTGACTTGCCTAAGGTAAGCCAGTGGATTTCCACATTCAAGCAGGGATAGAAACCCTGGTCTCCAAAGTCAAACTCCAATGCTTAAACCACTACACCACGCTGGCTGTCTTATTTTGTGAAATCACTATTTATTTCTTACTTTAGATTTTTCACTTTTTTCCAAGGTCTGTTTTGGTGGTGGTGGGATGTTTTGGCTGTCATTTTTTTTTCTTTTTGTTTGTTTGTACTATTTAAATTTTAAAAAGCAGACGGGCAAATAGTTTTAATATTGGACTTTGACTAGTCCTGAGTGCATATCATTCATGCACACTACAGGGCATAACTTGTTTTCTCAACATTTGATGACTCATAGCTGAATGCATAAAATTACTTTATTTTGGGGGGTGATATAGAAGATTTGGGATGATACAGGTATCCGGGTATCCATGTTCTTTACTTTATGAGGTTTCCTTCATATATGCTACTATTTGTCATGAAGGGGAGCACAAAGCAATGCTTGTTAGTATGCTTGTCGCAAAATAAGTGATGTTGTTTTCAATGAATCTTGTAGCTAAGTAAGATAAAAGGGCTCACCTTTAGTTAATTAAAAGCAAATGCTTTTGTCAGGAACAGATTCTCTTTGCCCACCATTTATTTTATATAAGATGAAATCTAAACTGGCACCATTAAGAGTTATGTCATGCAGATGGTTTCTGACTGGAAGCACAAGTCTAGCATTCAAAGTATGTTGCTGTGCCAATAGCATTGGAGACCTCTATCAAAGGTGAATGTTCATTATATCATGACCTTGTCTGGTCTGATGTTTTGGAAAAAAAAAAACACCAAGGAAACTTTGCAGTGTATTAAGTTCCACTTTCCAATAGTTTCCATGCCTGATTAAAAAGCATCATATGTACAGACCAAAGACAATCTTCTTCATCTTCTCAGATCCAATTTCAAGGAATAATGTTTCTGCAAATTTATCCTCAGGCAATCAGATAAACTCATTCAGTACATATTCAGCTTTATCAACTTCCTTCCAAAAATAATTGAATGAAGACATGTTATTCCTGAATGCCGCACTATTATTTATACATCAGAACCGTAACTGTGCTATCAGAGTAAGACTAGGTAGTTAATAACAGTTATTTACACATTGCTGCCTACAAGTCATATTTCAGGAAGTAGTACATAGACTGAAGTTTGCAAATTATCGAGGCAGCATTCTGACCCAGTCCAATGGCATAATGAATTCAATGGGGCTACTCATGACAGCAGTTGCCAAATAGCATCTTTATCGTAAATACCCTGCTGATTTGCTCTTTTCATCCAACATCTTTTCATTTTTCTAAATAAATCTTTGCTTACACTGGTGGCTTTATTTGCATAGGTATTTACATATAAAATTGTGAATATCTTCTTCAAAGGCAGGTGCAGCCTCTTAGTCAACTTTGTCTTCACAAAGAAGTAGAATGAATGTGAGAATTTATGCTTTCAGACTGTTATGCTGATATCTAAGCTCTAGAAAACAACCCTCGACAAATCCGACAAGGTATGATGTTCTAAAGCCATGAAGATGCGGCTACAAAAATCACACTGAGACCCACATATAGTTCAAGAGAAACAATTCCCTATATTCCTTTATGGGGTGTGTGTCCTTGTGTCTTCTTAGTCTGTAAGAACTTATCAACTGTTTGAAACATCAACATTTGGCATTAGACTTGGAAAAAAAACCCTCTTAGCATTTATCCAAGGTCTTCAGGGGGATTAAACTTTTGAACAGATGCCCACACTGGATGTGATGCTGGGAAAATAACATCATTATTTTTATTCAAAGCAGTTTTATTCTGATCTTCAGCCAAAAAATCTCCCAGAGTAGCTTACGATTTATAGTAAGACAGTCTTTGCCTTGGGCATAAAATTGAAAAGACATGACACCAAAGGGAGAAAAGGGAATTGGGAGGAAGGCAGAGGGGAAAAAAAGAGCAAACTTGAGGCATTAAGTTCTTAGTTACAAAGTTCTTATAGGTGTTTTGAGAAGGGAACAGTGAAGAAGCAATCTGCATCTGTTCCTTCTCTATTGTATATAGAGCCAGCAAAGATTATTTGGGAAAATACAAGAGGAGCACTGTGGCATCTGACCACAGGTCCATGCATCTGAATATCCTGTTGCATACAAAGTCTGACTAGACACTACCAGTTAAGGTCTCCCACAGAGGCTCTTCTGTGCATTCTACCAACATCTTAATTTTTTTTTTTGACTAGGCCATGCAAGAATTATCTTGTATGTAAGTATGCTGCAGACTTTGGCACCCTCTGCCAAGAAAAGTCCAGCTTTTTCTCCTTCCCAGATCACCTCCTACTTCTGTGCAAAGTCCTTTCTTTTGCACAAAGCTTAAGACATACCAAGCTGTTAATTTTGCCCCTGGTAACCTCTCTTTTTTAAACTGTGATTGTACCATCATCACTGCTTTTGTTTTGTTTAAACTTTCTTAGCTGAGATAGAATTTTTAGTTGAAAGAGCACTGTAGAACATTTGTAACACGCAGTTGTCACTTCTGAAGCTCTGGGGCACAGCTGGATTAAGGTACTTGGGGCCCTGGAGCAGTTCTAAAAACAGGTCCCTCTTTGTGTCACATTGATGAGCCATTCTAGAAGAGATGAGGTAGACATGAGATAAAAAAGCAAATAGATATATTATGAGTGAGCAAATGTAGACAGGAATGGGACATGACCAATCTGATAATTACATGGTGTCTTATTCTGAAATGGCAATCTAAAAAGACACAGTGGTATTAATCATGAGGTGGGATGTAGCAAAGCTGCCAAGTCTGACTGAATAATAGCAATAAAACCTCATGGAAAACATGTAGTTTATGCTTTAAGTACAGAGCAGAAGAAGAAGAAATCAGAAGATTCTGTGTTGTGTCCAAGAGGAAATTAATCACACACCAAAACAGGATATGCTCATAATCATAGGAGATTGGAATGGAGAAGTAGGAAACAAAGTACAACAAATTATTGTAAGAGAATTTGGCCTAAGATCAAGAAATGAAGCAGGAGACCAACTTGTCAAATTTTGTGAGAACATAAGTTTGTCCTTTGCAAACACATTCTTCAGGCAACTGAACAGATCTAGATGCTGCTACACAGCCAATATAGAAATCCAGTGGTCTACAATAATTGGAAGCAGAAGATGGAGAAGATCCATCTCTTGAAGAAAAAAAAGAAAAGACCAGATACAGATTGTGGCACAGACCAGCAAATGATAATGTCAAAAATTATAGAATTTAAATACTGAGAATTGGACTACTAAGCCTAATTGACCAAAACCCAGAAGAACCCAGGACTGAAACCAGTGACATTATCAGAGAAGAATGGGGAGGAGCATTGTTGTTGTTGTGCGCCTTCAAGTTGTTTCAGACTTATGACAACCCTAAGGCAGGGTTTTCTGGGGCTGAGAGTGTATAACACACCCAACATCACCTAGTGGGTTTCCATGGCCAAGCAGGGAGTTGGACAATATCTGTAGCAAAAGGAAACAAAACCCTCATTGGATGACTGATGAAATTCTTCAAACAGTTAAGAACAAGTGAGAAACAAAAGTAAAAATAGCAGAAATAGGGTCAGAATCCTGAATGCAACTGTTTGGTGATTAGTTTGTAGGGACAAAAAGAACCAAGATAATAATCAGTGCAAAGAAACAGAAGACAAGAAACAAACAAAAGAGACCACCTCCATACAGGATATCAATGGAAGCATATTTTAACCCAAAGTAGGAATGCTGAATGATAAACAGATAAACAAACATGATCAAGACACTATAATGATAGCAGAAGATCACCCATTGAAGAACTATGTAGAAGAGATGAAAAAATGACATATTCCTTCAAGTAAGAACCTTTTCACCACGAACTTTCATCTGGAAGGGTAAGAGGGTGAGGCTCTCAAAGCACTTAGGAGAAATAAACTACCAGGAACAGATGGCATATTAATAGGGTGGTTTCAAGCTGTAAAGATGGGACTCATTCAAAATCTAGCAAAAGTCTTTCAGAACAATACAGAAAACAAAATAATGTCCACAAACTGGAAATGTTCAACATGCATTCCAATCCCAAGAAATGGGACAACAAGGATTGTAGTCACTATCGGACCACTGAGCTGATCTCCCATGTGAGAAAGATGATATTCATGATTTTATAAACAAAGATTTAAACTTAGTGCTTAAAACGTTGTACACACATCCCAGAACTGAATGGTTGGGGTTGGTATGCAACCAACTTTGGCACTGCCAGCTGGGATTGGGTGAGGTTGGTGAGGAAACAAGAAGGGCTCTCACTACTGCCCAAGAAGGAACCTCAGTGTTGATGGGAAGGTTCATGCAAAGGGGTTGCTCTCCTTCCAGAACCTGGATCTGATTTAGCACTAAAGCTGTAGAGTGTGTTAAAAAAAACCCCACAAAGTACCCAGTTTCACAGTTTCACTGGTTCTGGAATCACATCAATAAGTCTTGCTGAGAACTATTAAGACAGAAGTATACTCAGTATATATTTGAAAACCAAAAAAAGATACAGAAATGTAAATCAGCATGGAGACCTTAGCAGCAGTACAGGATGGTGACACAAACAAAACAGACACACTCGTACACATTTCCTGATAACTCATAATTACCAAATATTATTCTTACTTATCATAGTGCAAAAAGAAATCTTGAATATTTTTCTCACAATATTCTTCAAAAAAAGTTAAACATTTCAGACTTAACAAAATTCAAATATTCCATTCAGCCTCACCCTACCATTCCATTTTCTCAATTTCCAGCTTCTCTCTTTCTTTCTCTTTTTCTAACAAGCCAACTAAATAAATGTTTTATACTGTACCTCTGAAAACACAGCTGCTAAAATGCCAAAAATAAAGGTTTTAGAAGTCAATGGCATTCCCAGGCAACTGTTTTACAGACTTTTATAATATTAATAAATAATTTACTATCTTTTATAATATGAAGCTATGTTATATACAAACTCTTTACAGAGCTTAAAATAGATATTGAAATCTACATGGCATAAATGTACTAAGAACATCAGTCTTGTTCATTCAGATAGGACTACCATAAGTCACTTTTTGCTATTACTTTTTCCTGTTTTTTCCCACTGTGCAATATAGCGGTAAGAGTTCCATGGGGTGCTCATCTTCTCCCCCTCCCTTTACAGTGAGATCTGTCATCATGTCCTGGCAGAGCAATGGAAAGATTCATCTGTCATTGTTGTAGACTCAGGTTTCTGAACTTGTAATAATATCTGAAAAATATAGGAGTTTACATTGGGAAAATAATCTCAAATCCACTTTTTGATGATAAATTTGGCTCTTCTGGTGAACTTGGGAGCAATGGTTTGCTGGAAATGCATTGTGACAATAAAAGAAGAGCTAGGATTTTAATTCATACTTCTGCTAAAAGTAGTGATAAGAATAACACCTTATGCTTACTCAGGAGGGGCTTTGTAGGGCGTAATGCAAAACTAAAGCACATTATACACACATTTTTTTATAACATTTGGAAAAAAGATCAGAAAGTACAAACCAGGCTCGTGGCTTCAAGGGGCTCTTTTGTATATTCAAAGAGACAATCAAATTTTTATTGCTGTTAACATTCCTTTTCTTGTTCCTCACAGATCATTGGAGTTCCTCCAAGATCATTGGAGGTGGTTTCTTAGTCAACCTAAGTTAATTGTCTGCATATTCTTCCTCACATCCCATCTGAAGATACCATCTAGACCAGGGTCTCCAATATCACTCCCCACTGTCACATTTTAAAAACATTTTTGCCTGGTGAATTTTGGTTTCAAGATGTAACACTGACATTTTTTGATCTTTTGGTTGGCCTATTGAGAACCAGCATGGTATAGTGGTTTGATCACTGGGCTATGTCCGTGGAAATCAGAGTTCAATTCCCCCACTGGATGACCTTGGGAGCATCACACAGATATAGCCCCAGAAAATCTCATGATAGGTTCACCTGAAGGTCACCTTAAGCCAGAAATAACTTGAAGGCACATAACAACAAAGATATTGCACAATATGGCCTTTACATTTATTATTGCTGTGTGGCTTCAATTCATTTCCAATTTATGGCTACCCTAAGACAAACCTATCATGGAGTCTTCTGGAGCTGAGAGTGTGTGATACACTCAGTGACACCCAATGGGTTTTGATGTCAAGCAGGCAATTGAATCCTGGTCTCCAGGGTTGCAATCTAGTGCTGAACCCACTAGACCATGCTGGCTGTCACTTTAAATACACCTTATCAATAAATATTACTTATTCCTTTTACCTTCACTTGATTCTGGTGGAAAGAATAACTCTCTTCTGTTCAATGGATGTTGGAGAACTTTCAGTGGTCTAAATCCTGGTGAAGCTTTAATGATAGAGCAGATTTCTGGTGGGTTACGTAAACACTTAAGAAATGGAAGAAAACATGACAATTAGTCATTCATAAATGAGCTAAGTTTTGATGTAACACTACATCTGCAACAAATACTAAACTGGTACATTTTGGTATGTTGAGGTTACATAGTAGCTGCCAAACCCTTGGGCTGGCAGGCTCTAGAATGACTATGCGGAAGAGATCAGAAACATCACATTCACTTTTACACTAATGAGAGTTCCTTATGTCTGAACCTGGGGCAGCTGTTTTGAGAGCAAACCAGGATCATAATCCCATTCTGATTTAGAAATTGTCTGAACAAAGCATACTGCTGGAATTAATTCCTCCCCCCACTCCACTGCCATTCCCTTTTCCTTGTGTGTTATGTCTTATTTAGAGTGTAGGCCTGAAGGCAGAGAACTGTCAAGTTAACAATTTCATAAGTTACTCTGGGATTCTTCCTGGCTGAAGAGCAGGGCATAAATAAGTAGGTAAGTAAGTAACTGGTTGACAGACCAAACCAAGACAGTGCTCACCAGTGCTTACCCTTCATGCTGGACAGAAATGACTAGGAGGTGCCTCAGAGTTCTGTTCTGGGCCCAATGATGCTTAACATTTTTATGAATGACTTGATGATGGAATAGAAAGCATTCTTATCAAATCTGCAGATGACACCAAATAAAGGAACATAGCTAATACTCAGGATCAAAATTCAAAATGACCTGGACAGATTGGAGTGCTGGGCCAAAGCTAACAAAATGAGCTGCAATAAGAATAAATGTAAAACACTACACCTAAGCAGGAAAAATGAAATGCCCAAATGTAAGATGGGTGACACCTGGTGTGAAAGCAGTACATGCAAAAAGGATCTGAAAAGGTTATGAACTATACGTGAATAAACAGTGTGATGCAGTAGCCAAAAAGTCAATGTAATTCTGGGCTGCATCAACAATAGTGTTCAGATTGAAGGAAGCAGTAATTCTGCTTTGGTGAGACCCTTACCTGGAATATTTTGTCTAGTTCTGGGCACCACAGGAGGATATTGACAAACTGGAATGTGTCCAGAGAAGGGTAACCAAGATATAAAAGGTCTGGAGAGCAAGCCTTATGAGGAACGACTTAGGGAGCTAGGTATGTTTAGCTTGGAGAAGAAAATTTTGAGTGATGACATGATAGTTATCTTTAAATATCTGAAGGGATACTATGTAGAAGACAGAGCAAACATGTTTTCTTTTACTCCAGAGACAAGAACATGAACTAATGGATTCAAAGTACAAGAAAAGAGATTCTACCTAAACATTAGGAAGAACGCCTTTACTGTATGTATGAACTATTTGACAGAGGAATGGAGTGTCTCAGAGGATGGTGGATTGTCTACCTTGGAGGTCTTTATACAGAGACCAGATGGGCATCTTTTACAAGTGCTTTAGTTGCATGGCAGAGGGTTGGACTAGATGGCCCTGAGGTCCCTTCCAACTTTAAGATTCGATGGTTCTACCAAGTTTCCATTGATGATTTGGGTCTAACCTAAGATTAACATTTGGATTTAGAGTTATGACTACAGAACACACCACAATTTTCTTTCATTATTATATCTGTATTCATATGTCAAGGGTAGGGAATTTTGCATTGCTAACACACTCTTGCTACAGAGAGTTTTTTTAAGTGCAAAGACCAGCCTCAAGGCATTTTTAGGCTAGCAGTGCAGCTAAAAATTTAAAAAGCAAGTAGGCATTTAACCTGATAAACATTGTGTTCTGGAGACAAGGTGGCAGGAACAATTTCTTCTGAGTTGACATATAGACTATTTGTATTTGGTAAGAAATCTTCACTGGGTGAGCGTTTGTGCACTGATGACAAGTCCAGCTGTGCCAAAGCAAGACAAAAATACAAAGAACTGCTGTTAATATCAATTTGAGATAATGGGAAAGCAGTAAGCTTCTATCATAAACACCTAGATGAAGCTCCTCCCTCAGTCTCCATTTGTCTGCGTGCCTTACTTGGATCTTGACAAATAGTGTTCTCTTGCCATTACACTACTGTGAGCAGTCATTCAGTCCCATCCCATCTCCTCCAGACACTTCAATAACACTAGGGACCTTTCTGCACTAGACTGTTATAGTGCTATTATTCCACTTTTGACTTCCTATGGAATCCTAGGATTTGCAGTTTTGGGAGGGGCCTTTAGAATTCTCATCCAGAGAGCTCTTTGGCCTCAGGAAACTACAAGCCCCAGAATCCCACAGGATGTTGAAAGTCGAATAATAGCACTATAACAGGGTAGGGTGGAAGGGCCCTGGGTAATTGTAGTTATTTATCAGAAAAAAGTCAAAAGGACACTCACTTTTGTGAAGTAGGGGAGAACTGAATGTGGCAGTTCAGTGTGCCTGAATGCCTAAGTATCAGTCACGCAAACAATACAATTCTTTTTTCTTTGAACTTCGATGAAAAGAGCCAGTGTGCTCTATTGGATAGAGTAGACTTGGACAGACAACATCCTGGCTATCTCCCATGCAACTGTGAAACTCACCTTCAGTCACTCACTCACTCACTTCTCTCTTTCAAAATCAAGCTTAACCCATCCTTCACAAGGCTATTGTAAAAATAAAATAGAGGATTGGACTAGCGGATAAAATTTTAACTATCGAGAGCCAGAGCGGTGTAGTGGTTTGAGAGTTGCACTATGACTCTGGAGTCCAGGGTTTGAATCCTTACTTGGCCATGGAAACCTGATGGGTGACTTTGAGCAAGTCACACTCTCTCAACCTCAGAGGAAGACAAAGGTAACCTCCCTCTGAAAAATCCTGCCAAGAAAACCCTGTGATAGACTTGCCTTAGGATGACTATAAGTCGGAACTGAAGCACACAAAAACAACAATGAAGACAACAGATACAGAAATAAATTTGTTGAGTAATAAGTACACTTAGCTGTACTATTTTTTCCTACACTACATACACAAAAACATGTTATAAGTTGATATTTTTGCCATATAGTCAAAAGCTTCAACATGTATTTCTATATATGCAATCTTCACTCTCTAGTGTGTACTTTTTCTTCCTGAGTGGAAGTTTGTCTTCATAAAAAAATGTTATTGTTAAACGTAGCTTTCTGTTTTCATACAGGTACTCCGTACATTTTAAGAAATCTTTCATAAGTTAGATATTTGTGCGAATAAATGAAATGTTGCTAGCTGTTATTGAAACTCATTTTGAAACCTATTTGAGACCAAAATCAACACCAACATCTGATATTTTTTAAAGATTATAAACACATTCCACTTTATTATTCACATGGAGGACAAAATGAATAGTAACCTAGTCCAAAATGTAATGGTGACCTATTTGTTAAATGTATTTCACTAACCTCTACATCTTTTGGCTGCAGAAATGCTGTACTTGTTAACACTGCTCTATTCCTTCCTAGGTTCCTTGATCTGGAACTGATCCCCTATATAAAGGCGTATAACAAGTAAATGCTTAGAGCCTCTATTAATTTGGTAAATGCTTAATTTCATTCATGCAAAAATACCAGTCTAGCTGCAATTCATTTCTACCTTGATGTCTTATTTTTAATGCCTTCACAGGGCAGAAATCATTTTGACACAAGATAACTGGACTCTTCCAAGAACTTTTCATCTGTCCTCACATACTTCAACTTCATTTTTAAAAAGTGGAATGTCAAGTGGACATTTTTGACAAGAACTTTTTTCAGGTTGGTTCTCTTAATTTAAATTAAGTCTACATTTTCCTGGAGTCTATGAAACTAGATATGGTAGATGGGCAGAAGGAGAGAGGAGCCATCTGTCTTCTAGATTACATTCCCCAAACTGGTCCCTTCCACATGCATTGGATTATAAATCTCATAAGTTACAGCCAGTGTGTTCACTGGTCATACACACTGGAGATGGTAAAATCATAATCCAACATATCTGTTATGCTGTCTGTGGCTGGTGGAAGCTATAGTTTTAACATAAAGGGCACAAGGTTCAGGAATATTGGTGGTGGCAGATGGTTGTACTATATAACAGCTGGCCTCAAAACACATCACTGGTTCTAACTACCGGTAGTTGCCCAACAGATGGCAAAGTCATCGTTTACAAGCAAATCCAGAGTAGAGCTTGAACAAATTGATTCAATGGCCCTTAGTGACCTTAGGTTTGTGCTATATTATGTTCCCTATATATCTCAGCCTCAGTTTGCTCTTATTAAAGCACAGAAAAGTTACATGTGAAGTACTAATTCACTCTCTACCAAATACAGAGGAAGTACTTCAGTTCAGATGTAAAGTAAATTGGGAGTTGGAGGGGGAGTCTTTTGCAGTCCTCTATAAGTTGTTGGTCTCCAGCTCTCATCAACCCTGGCTAGGAGAGCTAATAGTGAAGAATGTGAGTTTCAGGCTCATGAACTCCAGCCTCTCAGCATAGTCTGTCACTTCTTTTAACATTAATGGTTTCATTCAAAAGCAATAAACTGTGTTTGTGTAAAATATGGTTTATTAACAAGCTAGCAGCATCATTAGCTACAGTCTGCTTAAACCCATCCTGTGATTTATTTCTTGGCCATACAAAGGTATGACAGGATGCTGGATTTTACAAGTATCAACGTGCTCGTTGTTGTGATGAACATCAATTTCAGATGTTGTTAAACCCTCCACAGTTATTATCCTTGGGGACATATGACCACACTGACAGCTACTACAATTTTGCCATCTTTTAACAAATTGAAGGTATTAGGCCAGATTTATTTATATATTTATTTGATTTTATTTATAGCCTACTTTTCTTCCAATATGGGACCCAAAAAGACTTACAGTGGAGGATTAAAAAATAATACAGGTTAAAAGTCATAGTTTAAAATTAACTGGATAGGCCTGCCAGAAGAGATAGATCTTTAGTACTTTTTAAAACTCAGACAGCATGTTTATCTGTTGAATCTCCTCTGTCAGGTCATTCCACAGTCTAGGGACAGCCATCAAAAAGCTCCTCTGGCTGACTGTTGCCAGTCTATCCCTACTGGTTTAAGTAAATAGCCCCCAGAGGACCTGAGTGTATGGGGCAGATTGCACAAGAAGAAGCAATCCTGCAGGTAACTTGGATCCAAACCTAGCCTTCCATAGGAGGAAGTTCCACAGTGTGGGAGCAGCTGTCAAGAAGGCTATTCACCAACCATGCCTATAATGCTCGCGAGACAGACAGAAATCCCTCCACTTGTTACCCTGTAAGTTGGGGGGTCCCAGGATGGGCGCCCAGATAGCCAAATAAAACACAAATTGGGGGAATTTAGCTTGAGCACTCTCTCGGCTAAACGAGAGGCAGGGTAACGTTAGCAAGGATCTTTAACCCTATGTATACAGCGGTGAGTCAGAGAGCGTCTAGACAAGGTTTTCAAAGTAACAAACAATATTTTATTAAGGACAAGAAACACGCAAGACAAGACATAAACTAACTAGCTGAGAATAGAAGCGGGAAGTGATTCGGGAAAGGCAATACAACACCTGGTCTCATAGTCCTGGAGAGAAGCAGGATTCCGGGAAAGAAAGCTCATCGGGGCTTGCTGAGGGGAGTTTCCTTAGACGACCAGCAGCAAGGTGGGATGGAAGTCCAAAGTAGTCCGAAGACCGTTTGGAAATGAGGGGTTTTTATAGGGGAGTTTGTGCCTATGAGCCATGGCATGCCAGGTGAGAATAAAGGGAGTTTAGAGCTGGACAAAGGATTTTGAAAAGGTCAAATTTGCATGATGAGCTTAACGCTCGATGACAATAGTTTGGCCAGTATGTAAATGTCCTGTCTAAAAGGACTGGTCTGGCTGAGAGCTGTGCAGCTATTGTAAGATTTGCAGTTGGAAGTTCCCTGAAGCTATGAGCGAGGATTGAGTTTCTGGCCTCAATAGGGTCTGGAGTGTAAAACCATTAGCGGCCGCACCCTATCTGTGCTTGTCCGGAGAACCTCGCAAACACGTGGAGTGAGGTGGCTGAAAAAGGTCAAGCTAAGGCTGAATTGTTTGATATCAAAATGATATCTGGGGTCCTCACCAACAGTGCCATAGCTGGAGTAACACACTAACAATCTTAAAGTTTGATTAAACTCATATAGTGCTGTATTCCACTTTAACTGCCATGGCAACATCCTTTTGCAGTTTAGGGAGGGGCATTTAGAATTCTCAGCCAGAGAGCTCTTGGGCCTCAGTAAATCATAAACCCCAGAATTCCACAGGATGTTGCCATGGCAGTTAAAGTGGAATTGCAGCACTATAAGAGTGTAGTATGATAAGGTTAACAGTTTCTCAGATAGGATTTTCTATGCTATGACCAGCATTTTAAATTGTGCCTGTAAACAGACCAGCATCCAGTGAAGCTGTTTCAGCAAGGGGGTTGTATGTTTCCTATAACCAGTGAACAATAAGATCACAGCATTTTGGACCTACTCAATTTTCCAGTTTCCAAAGGCAGTCCCATCTAGCACACACTACAGGAACACAAATGGGTGGAATGTAATTGAGACATGTGTTCTCATGGCTAGATCTGGCATCTCCAAGAATGGGCACAACTGGTGCGCTGGCTTTAACTACGCAAAGGCACTCTTGGCCACCACAGAAACGTGGGCATCAAGTCTTAGTTTTAACATGGGAATGTTATTTATGAATATCTGCTTTTTGTTAGAATTTCTAACTGTTAAACTGTAAAACTTATTATAAATCCTGAATGTAAGATAAATTATTTTTTATTTTGTCCAGAATGCCTTGTGCCCCCCAAACAAGTACAGGGTGTTTTAGGTTAGAATATGTGTATCATTGCACTTCATTTAAAAATGACTGGATCATCATAATTGAAGCAGAAACTACCACCTCCCAAAAAAACCCAACAATAATAAAACAGCAGACAATAAATAGTTCAAGAGCTCTTGTAAAAATAGTATTTTGACCATTAGTGATGAAAAGGTAGAAACACTGGTAAGAAACATGTTTTAGATGTCATGATGGGGGGTGACAAGTGGAAATAGTTTCAACAAGTCAGAATTCCACCTTTTCAACAACTGCAAGTATACACATGGTTCTGACATTGATTCAAACTCTGTGGTGCTTCCTTCTCCCACTGATACGTACTCAATGCACATTAGTCTTCCACTTCCACAATGATTTGTTTGATGGAGAAAAGGAAGAGGTGCATTAGTCTATTACTAGAGATATCTGGATTGAGTTCATAAACTTTCAATCTGACATTAAGAAGCAAAACTGGCTCAGCCCTCATTGATCTTGTAAAAAATACGCTTGCATGGGATTTCCCTTATGAATTAACAGCACACAAAAATGAGAATATTTCCCAGTGCCAGGGCATTAAACGCTTTATCCACCTCTTTCAATGGTCATCTTCTTGTTACCACTTCCTACAGCACTGCTCAATACAGTTTATATTTCACTCTTCTTTTCCCAATTGCTCTTTCATCTCAGCCTTCCTACTATCATAAGCTTGGTGGCTGAGTACCAGAAGAAAACCACCTACCATGATAGCATCTGGCTGTTCTGAGGCTAACTTTTCAACAGGCATTTCTGCCTTGTTTTTTCCAGGTGAACTCAGTAACAAATGAAAGGATGAGGAAGCTGGACTTTCCACTGTGCTTTTGGATTCCGTTTTTTTCTTGCACTTCATTTTCTTGGACTGCTGATTATCAGTCTACAGTAAGATGAGGAATGGTATTTTAGCACAAAATCAGCACTAGCATAACTCAGCATCTTTCCTTGTCACCCAGTATTTTCCCACACCATCTCCTATCACCTCCATAATAGGAAATAAGTCTAGGTGGAAGGAGGGTGGCAGCACCAACATGCAGAATTGCAGAGGCAGAATTGGCAAGCAGGATAGCAAGTGCTTGTGCATTGGATGCAAGGGGATGTCTCAAGCTCAAATGGGTAGGGAGAGATGCCTTCACATAGTCCATGAGCTGCCCATGAACCAGGAGAAGGAGTAAATCATACACATACCCCTAACCTGCTGATTTCCTTCTGCAAATATTTCTCCATCACATACTATTCACTGCGTAATGTGCCTGGCTAAGTGATACGTACAGAAAACCTGCTCAAGATGATAAGGGAAAGTGATCAAGTACAATCCCTGGTTAAATTAAACTAGCAGATATTAATACTAGCTTGCTGTTCTGAGAAACCATGGGATGATCCCACTTTCATTCTGTAGCGGCAGCATCAAGTTTTGTCAAGTGGGACTTGTTTTCCCACTTCTTGTCTAGATTTGTCAATAAACAGGAATGTGTCACTACAGCTTGGGCTTGTCAAAACCTGGACTGAAAGAGAGTAGTTTTTTAATTGCTTGCAAATTAAAAAAAAAAAAAAGAACACTTTGCTTGAAGAATCTCACTACCATGACTCATGGTGATGACAGATGTGCTTATCCTTGTCAAGCATCTACATGGATAAAGAGCTTCCAGTTAATATAGAGAGCAGTAAAAACTGGTATTGTGGTTTAAGTGGGACTGGCCCTATCATTAGGCAGGGAGAGATGACTGCCACAGCTGGTAAGTCCCAGGGTAGATGGAGACCAGGATGTAGGACAGATGTCAAGGCTGTGTGTCACATGCCTTTCTTTGAAAAGTTTAAGTCTAAAGCCTTCAACTATGGTGAAGGATGCTGTCCTGTTTCCAGTGCTGAAGTAAAATTCAACTGCCAGTCCAGATGACTGGCATAGAAAGAATGAGGTGCCATTCTCCTCAGTCGGGCAGCAAAGGTTCTTGGGCCAGCCCCGGAAGATATATATATGATAGAGCCAAACACAATTTATACAAATTATACAATTTATACAATGCAACCTATAGACATCAAAATCATTACCTGTGTTTTGTGCTTTGGAGGCAGCAGCAAAGGTTCAGAAGATTGTGATTCAGATCTTAATTCCTTTGTAGACAAAATTTTGTATACTTGTTTTCCTGCAAAATATTTGCATATATGAAAAATTATGCTTCTCTTCAAGCAGTCCTAAAAAGCCAGCTCTACTATTTTTCATGGGCTGACCTGCATTACTATTCTTTCAATCTCATTTAACTTCAGCTTCTGAGATTTTAATCATTCCTTAACATTATCACCTATCATTTGCATTCAAAATCTTTCTACATGGTTGGAATAAGATTCTAAACAGTATTTGTGCTTGCAAGTACAAAGCCAAGGGGTATCAGTTACTCTTGATGAATCATTTTCCACAATTATGGTAGGCATGGCAACCAAGAAAGATTGGGGCACAGTCTACAGTCAGGAGAAGCCACAGTAGTTTGCAGCTTCACAGCACTGTCCATATTAGTATCCAGTTTGAATCCAGCCTCTGCTTGCAGTGCCAATAATATTGCCACACTCTGCTGTCTTCTGATTGCCTCACTGAGCATTAAAAGGCAGCAGACATTCGGAAACCTTTCTTTTATTTCCCTCCTTCTGGTGTACTTCCCATTCCCACATGTTCAGCTCTCTTCCTGTGCTACATAATTTTCCTTTCCTCCAGCCTTTCTCTTAGCGGTCCCCCTTGTTTCCTACCCTGCAGCCACACACCCATTTCTCACCCCAAAAGAAGATAGAGTCATCTTGCACAAACTTAATTACTGTATCCTCTCTGGACTGAATAAAGAATTAATGAGACACAGGTGAAGGGAAAAGCAACACAGCTAATGTATAGAAATGGGTTAGCATAGATCCTGGAGTAAACGTCATCTGTGGAGCAAAATATTTTGTTCATTAGTCTTTCTAAAATCCTGGTGCTGCAAAATTTCTACTGAACTCTGCTCTAGAACAATTGATGTTCAGTCATAGTGATTAAATGAAGTGTCTGCCTATGGCAAATATCTTCAGAGGGTATTTCTGAAAACCTGCTGAACAGGTGGGGAAATAGCACTGATTTGGGGGGAAATTTTGAGCTTTCTATTCATATATGGCGTAGTTGCTAGAGAGGCAGAGATGTGTTTAATTTGTAAGAAGAAATGTACAGGGCACCAGATGTGTAAGGAGCAATGCAGTGTGCCCTCCTCCTTAACATAAGGGAAGGGAAAGATCAGTGAACCCAGAGATTCATTTCTACCCATATTGACATACAGGTACAATGCTTAACAGTATCATGCATCCAAAGTAAGCATGGTGGGCTTCCCACAGGAATAAATATATACACAAGCACATAGATACACACACACACACACACATACACTCTATCAGCAACACTGGGGTATTACATGAGAGTGTCTTGTGCCAAAATGAAATATGAGGCCAGATATGATACCGTGGCATGTTGTAGAAGCCACTCTCTTGGACAGAAAGGTGTATGATTTGAGATGAGCCAAAGTTCAGACCACTAGGTATTAGTTTCTTCATAGGCTGGTTATTACTTGCATTAGGATGTCATGGTTAATGGTGCCTGGTGCTATAAATGCATTACATGTCTGGTTAGAGCATATAGTCTCCAACTTCTCAGAGCCTAGAGAGACTCTTCAATAACTACAGGGTTTTGGGCTTCTAGTATGTGATAGAGAAGAAGAAGGGCCTCTTATCGTATGGAAGTTTTCCTCTCTCATTTAAAATTATATCTAAATTGTGTTAAGTTCAATTATTTTTCAGTATTTGAATTTTGCATGTTTTAATTATACTTTGTTCAATCTTGTGAGCTATCTTGAGTCTCTTTTGGTGAAAAGGCAGGCTACAAATCCAAAATAAACAAACAAACACATGAATAGCTCTTTCAATAATCCATAGGACAGTGACCTGCAGTTTCCCTGTCCACCCTGTCGTAATTCCAGCCTGGAAACTAGAGAAGAAGAAAAAAATAATTTTATAACAAGCTATATATGGACATGGGAACTTTTAGTATTTGATAGATGAATCCAAAATAATTTCTTTTGCAATTATTTTAGAAGTGTGCATATTTATTGGAACAAAAATCCTGTTGGCTAACAGAAACTGACAAACACAAAACCTGGATATAATTTGTGGGTTCTTGATCAGTCTCCAGAAAATTTATGCAAGTATGAAAGTGTTCCAAGAATAATCCATGATATTTAAAGGAGGAGTGGGGGGGAGATGGGATGCCTTATACAGTTTAAAGGATATTGCACCAGAATTAGCAAGATCGGATGTGTAGACAAGTTCCGCTGAAGACAATGAAGCAACACAGAAGAAGAGGAGCAGGAAGCTATTTTCATCATGAGAATTTCAATAGTAAAATTGCCCCCAAGCCCTGGCAAAGAAGGTTATGTGTTGAGACACCACCACACATAGGTCCTGTGACATAACTCTATTTCAACAGCAAATACTGTATAGCAAAAATGGATTGCTAGCTGTATCACTTATTTACACAGGTCAATCAGATTATTTTTAATTATTTCAGTTACCTGCTACTACAGCAGAAACATTTGTCAGTCCAGAACTCAACTTCTGTTTCAAGGGTCTGCCACTGATGAAAAACTGAAAAATTAGCTTCCTTTAAATCATTCAGGTACTTTAAAAAGTAGGTGGAAGATAAACTAACTACTCATAAAAACTGTTCCTGTTTTAGGAACAAAATTGTTTATCTATAACCCTTTATATATAGTGAATATATAAAGTGATTAATTATCTGTGAATAGGCCAATTCATATGATCAATTTTAGTTTAACAAGATGCTCTATCTGTGTCCCCAGGGATGCATCAGTCTGGAAAATGCCTTCTGTAAGGGGAGAGCTCATATAACTGCTGCATCTCTGCAATGATTTCAGAGATGATGGCAGGAGCCACACTACCAGGGCAACACACTTCACTTCTGTACACATGGGCAGTAGAAACTGCAGAGTACCCAGTTCATATGAAACAATCCTCAGGAGATTACTGTGGGAAGAATTAAAATGACTGGGTGAAGTAGCCTAACATAAAGAACTGAAGAATTTTGATCAGAAATCCACAGGGTGTGAGATAAAGGGAAACTGAAACCAGACGCTCAGACAGCCTGGCCAGGTGAGATTGACCAGTTACAAAATCATGAGAATGAAAGAATATTGGCTCTGAACCAGGCCCACAAAAACAGTGGTTAGCAGTTTTTATAGCAACAATCACTACTTGAAGACAAGATAATAAATTGAGCCCCCTGACTTAATCAGTAGTCAATCCATTACATGATGTTCCTGCACACAATCCAATACAGTTTGTATTGGGACTGTGGTGTGCAAGGGAACACATTTAGAATGTACATTTAGCATCTTTATACAAGTAATCATTCTGTGGTTTTTATGCTGGTGAAGGCTATCAACATGCAAAGGAAAAATATCTTTATATTTTTAAAAAGTACAATGCCCAAACGTTCTACTTACCTTGTAATATTTTGGTCTTGACCTCCTACAGTGCAGAATAAATTCAATAGAGGCATTTGGTTAAGAACAGAAAAAGCAGTGATCCAAACAAGATATAAAGTTGGTGGCATCCCTTGTGTTGCAGGAGCTAGGGCTGTGTTGTGGTTTGAGTGCTGGACTATGACCAGGGAGATCAGACATGGAAACCTACTGGGTGATCTTAGCCAAGTCACACTCTTTTCTCAGTCTCATAGGGAGGCAAAGGCAAACCTCCTTCTGAACAAATCTTGCCAGGAAAATCCCTTGATAGGTTCACCTTAGGGTTACCATAAGTCAGAAATTACTTGAAGGCACACAACAACAGCAAATTCCTTATCTTAGCTCTTGTCAAAAAACATGGATCTGGGAATTCAGGGCACTGCTTCCCTGCTCTAAGAGTGGTAAGATGGTTATTTGCATGAGAAAAGTACTAAAAGGAAGCACTTTCACTTGTTTGCAGCTTCTCTTGTCCAATTCACATCCCCAGCCTGCTTTATTTCTAGACAAATGTTACTGCATTAAAAGTGGAAAAGCAGAAGGCTGGGGAAATTCATTAACTGAAGCATGTACATCCTTTTCCAATGTATTCACTCTACTCAACATAGCTAAGAAAAAGACAAAAAATAAAAGTATACAATTAGCATATAAAATAATCAAAACAGACAAAATGGAGATTGCTAGGTAGGCAAGAGTCTGCCACATAAAATCCTCAACCTGAAGGTCAAATGCCTGCCAAGATAAAGGAAAAGTTTGAACCATGCAGCAAAATTCAGTGGGAAAGGCTACAGGTTTCTGTAACTCATTTTAAGTAGCATAAGCATCTCATGTGCAATAGCACAGACTATCACAGGCTTCTGTGGTAACCATTCAAAAGGAGTGAGAAAACACTGATGGCCTCTTATTTTCTTTGCCTCTATAAGTTCAGGGTAGAGACTGCATAGAAGAAAGAAAACCAGCCAGTAATTAGAAAACTATCTGTCTTCATCACCCTTTATAAGAACAGGTTGCTTACCTGTAACTGTAGTTCTTCGAGTGGTCATTTGTGCCCTCATACATTAGGAGCTTTCGCGCCTGCGCGGTAGCATACAGAAAATTCTAGAGCTTAGTAGCTTGGTGGGAACCCCTCCCCCATGCCGGTACTGCGCATGCTCAGCCCGCCGAGCAACAGTCACTCCTCAGTTCTGTGGTCCGCCGTAGAGATATAGGGACCTGAAAAAGAGGGGAAGGAAGGGCGGGCATGTATGAGGGCACAGATGACCACTCGAAGAACTACAGTTACAGGTAAGCAACCTGTTCTACTTCTTCGTGGTCTCTGTGCCTCATACATTAGGAGACTGTGTAGCTTACCAGTAGGACTGTGGGTCAGGTCCTAGAGTACAGAAGCCAGCACAGCACGTCCAAAGCGAGCATCTCGATGAGACCAGCAGTCGAGCCTGTAGTGACGCACGAAGGTCGATGGCTGGGACCAGGTCGCCACACAGCAAAGTTCAGGTAGGTCAACTCCTCGCAGGAGGGCTGCGGATGTTGCCACGGCTCTCGTAGAGTGAGCTCGAAGGAAGGCTGGTGGAGGCTGTTTTACAAGCTCATACGCCAGCTGTATAGTTTGTACCACCCACTTGGAAAAGCGCTGGGTGGACACCTTTTGACCTCTCCGACACCTGCCATAAGGTGTGGAGTCTGTCTGAAGGAGGAGGTCCTGTCTGTGTAGAAGGCCAATGCCCTACGAACATCGAGGGAGTGAAGAGACCTTTCTAGTGCAGTGGTCGGGCCAGGGTAGAAGGCCGGCAATATTATGTCCTGTCCTAGATGGAAGCTGGACACCACCTTTGGCAGGAAAGAGATGTCAGGCTGAAGAACTACCTTGTCCCTGTGGAACACCAGGTAAGGCTCGTCACTCCGAAGTGCCGTCAACTCCCCGGCTCGTCTGGCAGAGGTGACAGCTACCAAGAAAGCCGTTTTCATAGAAAGCAGTCTGTCATCTGCCGCTGCTATGGGTTCAAAGGGCGGCCTCGTTAGCTGCGACAGCATAAGAGATAGAAACCACGGTGGTAGCGGTGGCGATACCGGTGGATAAAGGTGTTGGAGTCCCTTTAGGAACCGTCACACGGTACCATCGCGGAAAAAGGCCACCAATGGTGATCGTGGAGGTTGGTAGGCCATGATGGCGGCGAGGTAGACCTTCAGGGAGGAGAAGGCTAAACCTTGCTCACGGAGATGCAGGCGGAAGTGGAGTACCGTTGACAGGTTAACTGGTGAGACCGGCTCCCTCCGGGACTCCGCGAAGGCGACAAAGCAGCGCCACTTGTAGTGGTAGTTGCGGCATGTTGATTCCTTCCTGGCTGCGGTCAGGATGGTACCGATGACAAGGTCCTCTACCGCGATATCCTCCAAGCATGGAGGGCCAGGAGTGGCAGGTCCAGGTGGAGCACACGGCCGTTGGAATGTGAGAGGAGGTCCGGTACCGTTGGGAACCGGAGAATCTGTCCCCGAGAGGCCTGGAGCAGGGGGCGAACCAGTGCTGCCTCGGCCAGTACGGGCGACGAGGATGATATTGGCTCGGTCTGCGAGAATCTTCGATATCACCTGGCCCAGGAGCGGGAACGGAGGGAACGCGTAGAGTAGACCCTCGTTCCACCCGAACTGGAAGGCATCGCCGATGGAATGGCGATCCTGGCCGACCCTCGAACAGTACCGATGGCACTTCGCGTTCTCGCCGGAAGCGAAAAGGTCGATCTCGGGGTCGCCCCATTGATCCCGAAGCATCTGAAAGGCCTTGCTGGAAAGGGACCACTCGTGGTGGGATGAGGTGTCCCTGCTGAGTGCATCTGCCGTGGCGTTCTCCTGCCCGGCCAGGTGAACCGCCACTGGGTGGATCTTGAGAGAGATGCACCAGTTCCAGAGGTCGAGGGTTATGTTGAGGAGAGTTGATGAATGAGTCCCTCCTTCTCTGTTGACATAACAGACCACCGTCATATTGTCCGTGAGGATCAGTACCGTACGGCTGGTAACGAGGTGTCGGAAGGCCCTCAGAGCCTTCCAGATGGCTAGGAGCTCGAGGGTGTTTATGTGGAGAGCGGTCTCGTGATCGACCCATCGGCTGCGGACTCTGAGGTCATCGCAATGTGCTCCCCACCCGAAGAGGGAGGCATCTGTCGTTACCATCAGTGCCGGACTCTCCTCCCGAAATGGCATGCCCGTGAGAAGATTGTGGTAGGATTGCCACCAAAGGAGGGACTCGCGTATGTCCTGTGGAAGGCGAAGTAGACAGCCCTGGTCATCGAGGAGAGGGTTGAATGCTCTTACAAACCAGTGCTGAAGTGGTCGTGCGCGCAGCCTGGAGAGGTAAGTCACGGCCATCGTGGAGGACATGTAACCGAGGAGTTGTTGGATTCTCCTCGCTGTCACTGTTGAGGCCTGGGAAACGCTTGACGCCACGAGATGGAGCGTTTTTGCCCGTTCCAGTGGTAGATATGCCCTCACTGATGTTGAATCCAGGGTTGCCCCTATGAAATCGAGAAACCTGGAGGGTTTGAGGTGGGACTTCTTTGGATTGATCCAAAGCCCTAGGCGATTGAGAAGAGTCAATGTCTGGTGTATATCTTTGTATAGTCTCTGTTTGCAGGACACCACCAAGATCCAATCGTCCAGTTAGGGGTAGACGGAGACGCCTTCCGTGCGGAGGTACGATACCACCGGGGCCATGCACTTGGTGAAGACCCTGGGTGGGGTGGATAGTCCAAAGGGCAACACCCTGTACTGGTAGCAGGTGTCATCGACCGCGAATCAGAGGTACCGACGGTGATGCAGACGGATGGCGATGTGGAAGTAAGCATCCTGAAGATCGATGGAGGCGAACCAGTTTCCTCGACAGAGGAAGGGCATGATCGAGGGCAGTGTGAGCATCTTGAACCTCTTGGGGCGGATGAATTCGTTCACTCCTCTGAGGTCCAAAATGGGTCGTAGAGTCCCATCTGCCTTCGGTACCGTGAAGTACCGGGAAAAGAAGCTGGTGTTTCTGGCTGAGGACGGGAGCTGCTCGATCGCCCCTTTTTGCAGAAGGGACTGGATCTCTTCCAACAGGACCGAGCTGGCCAGGGTGGAGTAATAGACACCTCGCGGTGGTATACTTTGCAATTCTATGGCATAGCCAAGACGGATGATGGTAAGTACCCAAGAGTCCGTGGTGACTGCCGTCCAATCTGCAAGGTGTCTGGCCAGGCTCGGTGGATCTTCCAGGGATGTTAAGAAGTGGAAGGATGGTATCGGTGGTGACCTGCGAAGGCGGTCAAAATCTTGCCTTCGTGCCCGACGAAGACTTCTTGGAGGATGAGGATGGGCTTCTCCGAAGAGGTCTTCGTGTGGTGGACGAAGTAGAGGGCCGGGAGGCCGCAGAACGCACCGCCTGTTGGTAGGAAGAGGCAGAAGACCTACGCCAGGACTGACACGAACCGAAGCTGCGGCGAGGTTGCGGCTGGTTGATGCCCATCTTCTTGGCCATCAGTCGGGCCTTGATGACTTGGTCCATGGCCTCATCCGTGGAGGAATGAAAAAGTCCCTGGCCATCGAAAGGGAGATCTTCAATCCTCCTACGGCCGTCCTCCTGAAGCCCTGACGACCTCAGCCATGCATGCCGCCGAAGAGCAACCGACCCGGCCATCACTCTCGAGGTTGCTTCCACAGCGTGTCACGAGGAGGTGAATTGTTGAGTTGCCAATGCGACTGCCTCATTGTGCAGCTGGATAGCAGATGCCCGAGAGTCATCGGGAAGGTCCTCCAGGAGAGGGGCGAGTCGGTCCAGGATGTTTCTGTGGTATGTGGTGATGCAAGCCATGGTGTTCAGGACCCGGGCCACCAGGGAAGACGCGGAGTAAAACCGTCGGCCGAAGTTATCAAGTTTCTGGCCCTCCCGGTCTGGAGGTGTCGTATGCGGTCTGGTACCGCCTTTGGTCTGGGCTGACTCTACCATGATGGAATTGGAGGTCGGGTGAGTAAACAGGAACTCCGCATTCTCCTTTTGGGTCCTGTACAAGTGCTCTAACCTATGTGGTATAGGTTGAGCTGAAGCTGGCTTATCCCATGGCTGTTTGAGGGCATCCAGGAGCGTGGGCAAGAAAGGCAGCGGCGCAGTGGATGGTGGACGCATCTCCAGGTACTGGAAAACGGGGTCCTGCGCTGCCGGGGCTGGATCTGTCACTTTCAAGCCCAACGCCGTCACCATTCGCAGAAGAATAGCGGAGAACTGACAGACATCTTCTGGAGCGGTGTCCGGAGCCGGTTCTCCAAACTTGAGCGGCGGCGATTCATGGGAGGATGGTGTCGACTCTCCCGAATCGGACTCTGACTCGTACGACTCAGATGACGAGGAGGACGAGGACCGTTCTGCCCTTTTCTCCACAGCTGCAGTCGACGTGGACCGTTCCACCCTTTTCTTCACGGCCGGGGTCGGCGATGCCATCTTCGTCGTCGCCGCCTTCTTAGTTTGTGTGGCAGCGGTGCTAGTTAGTACCGGTTTAGCAGGCGTAGCTGAGGGGCGAGAGTGCTCAGCCTGCGTGGTCCTCGCAGATGATTCAGCCTGCGTTGTCCTCATGGATGAATCTCCTGCCCCAGCTGTGGTGACTTCCTCCATGGGACGCGTCGCGGTCGCTGTTACCCTTGGGGGCGGTGACACTGCCCTGTAGCGAGGGGAAGGCTCTCTGGACCTCTGGTATCGTGGAGCGGGAGACCTCTCTGGCAGCCTTTCGTACAGTCGGCGTGCCTCCCGTGAGGGTGAGCGGGATCACCTGCGAGGCGGAGATCGAGAACGCCTGCGAGGCGACCAGTACTGTGGGTCCACGTGGTACCTATCCCTATAAGACGAGGAGTAGGAGTGGTAGGACCCCGGGTACTCACACCAGAGATGTTCACGACCGTACCTGCCAAGATAGGAGGCAGAGGTGTATACCGAGTCCCGAGAGTGGGTTCTCTCTGGGCGCATCTCCCGATGGCAAGGAGATGGAGGCCTAACTCTCCATTCAGGAGAGCTGGAACGAGAGCGGGACCGGGAGAGGCTCCTCCGAGAGGCTGGGTGCTGGCTAGGCGAGGGCCGATGTCTGGTCACAGCCTCTTCCCGGCAGTCTACCGACTCGCAGTGAGCCGACCGGGGTCTCTCCACCTCTTGTTCGGTCGGTTCAGAGTGCACGGTCTCCTTGACCAGCTCCTCATACGACACCTCAAGAACCTCCTGCACATCCGATTGCTCTGCGGGTTCTTCGACGGGCAGGGTCGGTGGAGGTGTGAGAGGTCGAGCCTCTTCAGTAGAGGAACGTCTCTTCTCTTTCCTCTTTTTCTTCTTTTCCTTCTCCTTCTCTTTTACGTCCTTAGAAGGTGGACATTTTCTCTGAGCCGCTGTTAGAGGCTTGGAAGAGGAGGAGACTTGCGAGCCCGAAGGCGACTCCTGAGCCTGAGCAGACAGCTTCGGTATCTTTGGCAGCTTCAGTATCAGGACCGAGCCTGGTACCGATGAGGTCGAGGTGTGGCAGCCGCCAATGCCGAAGATGGAGTAGCTGCCGATTTTGTCTTATCCGACATGGTCGCGTCCTTTACTCTCAGGGATTCCTCCCAACAGTGGGACTTAAGCCTCGCTGAGTGGTTCCGGAGGGTTTGATGGGTGAACTCCCGACAAACCGGGCAGGCTTGAACGTTGTGGGTCTCACCCAAACAAAAGAGACACTGATGAAGTTTGTCGGATTGGGTGATTCTGCAGCCACAGGAGACGCACTTTTTGAAGAGGGCCGACATAGACAAGTGTCCGGGACGGAGAAGATAGATGGGAAGGTCGAGGCGGAGAAGAAGCGAAGACAAGAGTGAGAGAAAAAAGGAGGGAAAAGGGGTCAAAATACCAGAGGCAGTCCGAAATCCAAATCCGTTAGTCCGAGAAACAAGCTGAAGTCGAAAAACCAGAAGAATTTTTGACGAAAAGCACAAGCCACTAAAAGAACCTTCTGTACGCAATGGCGGACAAGAAAGAACTGAAGAGTGACTGTTGCTCGGCGGGCTGAGCATGCGCAGTACCGGCATGGGGGAGGGGTTCCCGCCAAGCTACCAAGCTCTAGAATTTTCCGTACACTACCGCGCAGGCACGAAAGCTCCTAATGTATGAGGCACAGAGACCACAAAGAAGAACAGTGGTTCTCAACCTGTGGGTCGCGACCCCTTTGGGGGTCGAACGACCCTTTCACAGGGGTCGCCTAAGACCATCGGAAAATACGTATTTCCGATGGTCTCAGGCTCCATTCCCTCCCCGGTGGTGGTGTGCAAGCGCGAGCCATGCACTTGCGTCCTCCTGCCCCCTTTGGCAGGAGCGCGTGCGGCCACAGCGTCACCACAGCAGGAGTGGTGGTGTGCAAGCGCGAGCCATGCACTCGCATCCTCCTGCCCCCTGTTCAGAACGGATTGAAATCGCTCCCCTTCTCTGCTACCGGGAGAACTTCCCGTCTGACGGGCCAGCTTGGGGGCGGCGGCGGCGGCAGCACAGGGGGCAGGCCTCCTCCTCACCACGGCCCCTGCTCCACTCGCCATGGAGGGGGGCTGCGGAAGGACCGGGGGGCACAAGGCGGTGCTTTTCTGGGGGAGCGAGCTGCACCCGGCACAAAAGACAAAGGCGCTGGGATTCCTCCCCCTCCAGCCAGGGTCAACACTCTGGAAACTTTTCCCATGCTGCCCCCCCCCAGCAGAAATGAGAGCAGAGCAGAAGCAGAGCCCAGGGGGGGGGTTCTCGGTGTTTTTTCCCAGGGGAGACGCACGGCTCCTCTTTCCTCCCCTGCCCACCCCATCCTGTTCCTGGCCGGCGAGGCGGCCTTTGCCGGGGGAGGGGAGGCATTGTAAACAATAAATAAATAAATAATTTTATGGTTGGGGGTCACCACAGCATGAGGAACTATATTAAAGGGTCGCGGCATTAGGAAGGTTGAGAACCACTGCTTTATAAGAACAGCAGATCTGTAGGGATGATGACTCTTTAAAGTTTAAACAAAGCCAAAATTTCCTATATTGGCATTTGCTCTCCTATTACAGCGGTGACAGGGAACTTGTGGCTAAATGCTGCCATATTACAATTCCAGTCTTCTCTGTCCACAGGATGTTTCTGCTGGGGCTAATTGTAGTTGAGGACCAAAGATTTCCCTTCGCCATGTTACAGAGCCAGAAAACAAGGAAGAACACCCTCTTGCATTTCCAAACCAGCTGAATCTCAGCCACAGATGAGCAAAGGAAAGTCTCCCCAAAATGATTTCCAAGAGAGGGCAGGCTGGTAGGCAGCATGCCACTTGTTCATTCTTCCTTGAAACTTATCCACCTCTGCCACAAAAGATGGTTGGAAGCCCCACCTTTCCTGCTGATCACTTAATTCAGCCTTCAATAGAACAGACATTTACTGTTACAAATCATAAAATTCTCCATTTACCTAGTATCTTTGACAGATTTGGCAGCTGTGGCATCTTGTCTATGTTGATAGCTTTGCTTGTATCCAAGAGTGTTGAATTTTTGCATCCAAGGTATGGTTCTTCAGGACTAGCACTGGTTTCTTCTGAATACAGGACACAATATGATTGCCATCATTTTTTAAGTTATGAAGTTCTACAGGGTAAAGATTGCATTCATACACTAATATCTCTAGAACAGCTACTACAGATTTCAAAGGGAGTTAATGTTTGACGACTGGTGTATAACAATATAGACATCACCATCCAGATCCAACTAAAACAATTTGAGGGAATAATCTGAAGCTATTGTTTAGCTGACAACTGATGGTGGAGTATCTCCAAGACTTGAAAACAGAAAATGCAACTGAAATTTTTAAAAATGCCAGATCAAAAGATCAAAAATAAAAGGACTACCTGAATTCATCAGTCATGACTTTGGTTAAAAGAACACTCTTCCCTTATTTTAAAAGGAACTGGGCATTTTATCAGGCCAGATTTCTACTGTTAATCGATCTGACTGACCAAATAAATGCCATACATTTCTATTTGCAAATACAAAAAATATAGAGGCATGTACATACTCCTCCTATGGATAGAACATAAGCAGTGTAAACCTAACCTTTTCCATCTCTGAATATTTCCGGTGATGAGTAGCTGCTTGCACATTCACTAGATTCTGTACTGGAGTCCACCAGAGAATCCACATCCAAACAATCCAGTAGGAAGTCTGAAACACCTGTAGGTAAAGTCATTCCTAGGATTCAAGACAAAATGGTCAAGACATTATACAGTCTGAAATTACTACTATTTTGACATTATCCGGCTTTGTCAAAAGATACGCATATCAAATGTAGGGCCATATCATACAATATATCCTTACATGCATTTTATGTATCTGATTGTTTTCAATTAGATAAAAATGGGGAGGGTGAAGCAGGATAGGGATTTCTACTGTGGGTGAAAGTAAGATTAACCTCCTTCAGCTGGTCCCAAGAAAAATCTCACTTCAGAAAAGGCTATTAGGTCAAGGAGGGATGGTTCCATAGGGATCAATGGGAGTTATCTCTCATGAGGAAAATCAGCAGCACTAGCAGAAGAGGAGAGGGAATTAATTGGCACTAGCATGCTGGGAAGCAGAGAGCATCTGTGTGTGTGTGTATACATGGGCATATGTTTAAAGAAAATACCATTCCTGTGTAATGCAGTCCTGATCTTGTTCTCAACTTCCAGCTGCTACTTAATTAAAAGAAAGAAAGAAAGAAAGAAAGAAAGAAAGAAAGAAAGAAAGAAAGAAAGAAAGAAAGGAGGGAGAGAGAGAGAGAGAGAGGAGAGAGAGAAGAATGAAAGGAAGAAAGGAATGCTTATCTGCATTTTAAAGTCTGACCTAGTTGAGACTGCATATTACAACAGGGTTTGCAATAAGCTTTGTAAACAGAATGATATATGACAGTAAGATGGCAAAGAATTGAACTTAATGGATTTAAGAATCATAAACAGTTTATCATACTTCACTCATTTCAGTGTTTATTAAATGTTTACATAACACTTTTCCAGGGAGAAAGCACCTTCAAAGTAGTTTGCACATATACACACAAAACTATAAAATGCCAGTTTTTTTAAAAAAGAAAAATACTAATGACAATAAAACAACTAAACTTTTTCCATCACAGACCAGATCAGTCAACCAGCCAATTAAAAGCAGTTCCTCTACTGACTGGGGAGCTTAATTCAATGGGACATTAACTCAAAAGCAGCAAATGGTGTAGTGAAATGCACTTTCTGACTGAGCAAGTAACCCATCCAAATCACTGGTAAGAGGACTGAAACTTAATCCATAACCTAATCATGCAAGCCTTTGCGTTGTTAGCAGATATATCTAGTTTACTGTCTGTCTGGAAATCTACTTGAGTATTAAAGCATCTCAGATATAATATATACACTACCTGAACTAATCTTGTCAGCACCAACTTGAAACTCTAGCATTTGATACAAGCTGTTTAGAACACTCACTGCTATTTCTAGATTCATGGAGGAATTCACCTCTTTTGCTCCCTTCATCTCACACAGAAAGGTGAACAAGTAAACCATGACATATGAATTGGTCCTCATGAGGAAAAACATCAAGGTAGGTCACAAAGTTCAGATATGGAAGCTTTTTAATGGCTGTTTAATATGATTTGTCAGCTCTTTAACACATCATGGGAAGGAAAGAGTTATTGATTTCAATGTACATGGGCTGACTCACCTGAAGTGGTATCACTGTTTCTCAGGCTCCTTTTACTTGCAGAATTGAGATTCAAAGAATCCTAAGTGCAATAGTGAAAGGTGCAGAAAATGCATGATGTGTTCCAATTTGACATCACTTATCATATACAATAATATTTCCTGCAAATGCTTTCTTAAAGAACAGAATTGTTTAGCACAATTATCAATTGTGTTGTTATACCTTTGGCATTAGCAAATTAGTCCCCAAGCAATGATTATCACAACCAGACTTAGGGTGGACCCATGATAATGATGGCTACATGTGAGTTATTTTAAATCTCTTTCAATGGTATGTTGCTCACCTGCACTGGTTCATTCTCACTCCCCACCCCCAATTTCCACACATGCAGAGTCACTCTATGAAAAAGGTTCTCTCTATGGAGACTGAGATCATCAGAATTCAATTAAAGCTGCATCTATATAGGGAGCTAGGATACTGTTAACTCAAAAAATTTCATGTGATCTCTGTATACGTCCAGCTTCTATAGAAGCCAATATTAACTGGAATCATTTTTTTTTTTACTACAAATTTGCAGGTATTTTCCAAAAGTCATGTACTCCACACTAAGTATTGGAAGCACTGTGACTTTTAATGTTGTTTAAGAGGATATTGTATCTTTAAAAGATAACAAAAAAAACCAATGAAATTATCAGGGAAACTCCTTTCTGAGGAAAGGCTACAACATTTAGAGCTCTGCAGCTTAGAAAAAAAGGCAAGTTAAGAAGATGGGAGGTGATAGAGATGTATGAAATTATGAATGATGTGGAGAAAGTAGATGCTCATAATACTGGAACTGAGACCATCCAATAAAACTGAGTAGCGGGAGATTCCAGACAAAGAGGTTTGTTGTTCTTCAACCAATGCATAATTAGACCATGGAATTTGCTACCATAAAATGTAGTGATGGCTACCAATCTGGACAGATATGAAGGGGGATTAGATAAAATTCATAGATTATAAAGTCATCATTTTCTACTAATCATGGTGGCTACACATTACCTCTTATGCCAGGCGCCAAAGAACACAAATAGGAGTGAGTTATTGTGTTCCTGTCCTATTTATTATGCTTTCTGCACTACACTGTTATAGTGCTATCACTCCACTTTCAACATCCTATGGAATCCTGGGGTTTGCAGATTAGAGAAGGACCTTTAGAATTCTCAGCCAGAGAGCTATTTGGTCTCAGGAAACGACAAACCCCAGAATTCCACAAGATGTTGGAAGTAGAATAATATTACTACAACAATGTAGTGCAGAAATGGCCTATGACTTCAAAGACCAAAATATCCACTTTGAATTGGGCCCCAAAACAAAATGAGTATCAGTATGGGTAATACAAATGGATGTAATATAATACAACCGTTCAAGGGTCTCAAACAGCCTTAAGAGCCATACCTTTGTTGCAGTCTTGTCTATTTCATTGATATCTTCAATTACATCCATACTCCTGTTTTCATTATTTAAGAATAAAGCATTATTTACAGAAAAATAGACAACAATTATGATACTGTATTTTTCACTGGTCATTTAAAATATTTTCTTACATTTGGCACTTCTTTTTGACAAAACACTGACTGTTCTTAATGGAGAATTTAATGCAATTCATCAGAACTCACACCAGCTTATTATGTTGGTCAAACTAGAGCAGAACGTTGACTTGATAAGTTGACACTTAAGTTTCATTGATTTAACAGGCCTGCTCTGGTTGGGACTAACAATAAAGCCCAGGCTTGTTACCACATACAACACCTCCACTTTCAGAGGTGTGCTATTTTTCATAAATTAGATATATTTATGGCCAAAAGCATGCTTAGAGAATGTGATGACTGTAAGCATGTAGCCAGATCAGGATGACTTCAGGATGGGTAGGTCATGAGTTCAGAGAAGATGAGGCAGGAAAGCCCGGCATTAATGAGCTTGTAATAATCCTTTCAAAAGCATAGGCAACAAAGACAATGGAAGACAAAATTGCCCAGGTGAAGCCATCAGAGACCTAGTGTGATCCTACTCTACAGGATATTCTTCTTGGACTCTCTGCCCAAATAGACATTAACAGATTGTCATGGCTCCCACCAATATTTTGACACCTAAAGTTAAGCAAATCAGTCCCTCCTGGAGTCCTCTGTCAGTTTTGTGGGAAAGCTGTTACAGCTTTGTCCACACAGCCTCCTTCAGGGCAGAAAGAGTGTATAAAAACCCTAGGTCCAACCCCAGTAATTTGAGCATGTTGGGTGTCATGCTGCATGCAGTCCTGCAGGCTCCTGTTCCTGTGTGCTACCCTCAGACACGTATCTGAGCCACTCTGCTTCAGTCTTCTGCTTCAAGATTGGTAACTACCATCCTTTCCACCTAATTTCACTCCATTCAACCTTTCTTGCCTCATTTTCTGATAGCCTTGCATGGTTTGTGAGAGTGTCTGATTTCTTGTGTGTTTGCTAATTCCTAATGAAATACTCTGTTTAACTTTTAATGGGAGTCATCTCTGCAGTTAGTACTGGTATACATAGGTGAAAAGATCCTGCTGTTACCCTCCTCTAACAGGCATCCTTTCAGCTATAATTCCCCAAACACTAAGGAAATGCTGGCATCGCAGGTGGACCTCAATGTCCTCCACTTTTTAGGATAATAGGCTATTATGGTGGTTCTGGAGATTTGCTGAAAACAAAGAATTCCTGTCAATTACCTTTATGTCCGCCTTATGCGCATTAATACAAGTAAAAATGATTGATGCTATTATGCTCTTTTTTTTTTCAACCACCTCTTGAACAAAAAATACAATATTTGGAATGACTTTTCTACTATACCTTTGGTCAGATGAAAGGCAATTCCTTTGGGTCACCTCAGAAATTTCATGAATTTTTGGTAATGCTTTTGTAATGGCATTTCTATTGTTTCCTATGGATAAAGTGAACATTTATTTAAACATCTGCTTACCAAGATGACACAAGGAAAAGATTACAATTTTGAGATCTTCAGTATTATAAATTGAACTTAACTAAAAGCACTGCATTCATTCAAAGGATTTAAAGGGAATTAAAAGGGAGTAAGAACCTAACTTGCCTGTCCTCTTTATCTCTCACACACATGCAAACACTTTCAAAAATATGTAATTTTAAAATTATTACTAAAAACATTTTTTTACTGCTTGTCAGTCAAAAAAGCCTCTCAGAGCAGTTTACAAAGACCTCTACAAGTACAGTTAACCAAGTAGATGTGCTCTTGGGCATTACTTCTATAACAGAAACTGCAATACCAGAGGCAGAAGTAACATGGAAGGAATAGGGAAAGGTTGTTACATTGCAGAAAAAAGGGCAGTTCAACATGTTTTAGCAAATGTTTATCCAAAGCTAATAATATACCTATGTAAAATGAAAAAACCAAGTCAGCTAAGCCATGTATAAGCAAGCAAAAATATTTTGAACCTTTAGGAGAACCCTTGAAGCCTTCTTCCAAAGTAAATCCAGGGATTCCTTTTTCTTTTACCAGCTCTTCTTTTTTGATTTCCATTTTGGTGGCCAGATCTACCATTTTTAAACATGCTGGCAGCTGAAGAGGCAAGAGCCAGCATGATGTCGTGGTGTGAATGTTGGCCTAGGATACTGATCCCCACTCAGCCACGAAAACCTACTAAGTGACCTTGGGCAAGTCACACTCTCACAGCCTCAGAGGACGGCAAGGGAATCCCTTCTCTGAACAAATTCTGCCAACCCCTGCCCCCATGCTAGGTTTCCCTTACACTTGCCATAAGTTAGAAATGATCTGAAGGTACATAACAATGGCAAAGCCATGAGACAAGCTTATATGATCTCTGCTTTTCTCTCTGCTTTATTGTTTACGCTGTGAGACATTCTGGAGGCAGCTAATGTTTACTGTGCCCATTACCTTGTTGTAGGCAGGTACATACAGCAGTAGAAGGATTGACTATTGCTCTTTCCCAGCTCAATACTTCCTTATTGCATTGTTTACTGCAGACATGCTGCCGCAACCTGACAGTCTATTTCTCTAACTCTCCTACACCATTCTCCTTTCTAAAATATGCCCAGCTAGACAAAGGATGAGGAAAAGGGAAGGTGGACAAACGTAAAAAGCTTTGTAAACAAGACCTTCATTGTTATAGTCTCTCACCTCTAAAAGACATGAAACAGAAAAGGGAGTGGGAAGGATAACAAGAAAAAGACTAGCAAACTTGGGCACTAATTCTTAAACAAATTGGGAGTAAGTAGTTATAAGCAATGACTTGTACTCCATTCATTCCTTTTTCCATAGCAAATACATAATTGATTTAATTTATACCATGATCATATGCTAACACACAATAAATCCATTCTTTCTGTGGCATAACTATAATGTTTAGTTACTTTTATAGTCTGGGTACACAACTCTACTCTATTGCTGGAAGAAGAATCACACATTTGTAAACAACATGCCTCATACTGCTTTGTTCAGGTTTTTTCAAGAACCAACTAAAATTAATTATTCCAGTCACTTTTGCTACTTTAAAAGAATTCTATCTATAGATAACAATTTGGAGCTTGGAACAGTAACTGTAATTCATTTTTGTTCGCAACTAAGTTGCAATTAAGTTTTCAATCTCTGGTTACAAAGTTCTTATAAGCAGCCTTTTCCAGCAGGGACAAAAGCACAATAGCTGGAGCTAGCTTGCTCTTTCACTTGCCATGATGTTTTTCCTGGGAAGTTGGGGGAGCATTATTTGGCCAATGGAAAAGTGTGGAGAATGCTGTCTTTCACCCCCAAGGCATCATATTAATCTGTCTTCAGCAAAGTCAGTAAATTATTATTATTCTACAAGAGGAGAGGATCAACTAACCTCAACAATTTAAAGGAGTGAGCAAAAGAAAGCCTAGGAGGAAAACTATAATGGGATTCTTTCTAACAAGAGAAGAACTTGAAACTTCACCTGAAAAGAACAGCAAGATCAAGATACCAATTAAACTTTCTCTCTAGATATTTGCAACACCTACTTCTTTGTGCCCTTTCATTGTCATCATGTTCTACTCTTAATATTTTTTCAGAAGGTTAAAAAATAGTTGAGGCAATCTGATTGCTGCTCCTGATTTACGTATCAAAGGGGGGAAGCTCCCTCTTCTGGCAATTCAGTTTAAAGCAACTCAGTTTAATTCATTTTATGAACAATCAGCCTTTTGCGGGATGTGCAGTTACAGGAGCTTTAAAAGTTCACTCTATAAACATTCTTAAAATAAATCATCAGGAGGTGACCTTTCCTACTGCTGATTTTTACTGTGATCACCATTCAAATCTTCAAAAAGGGATTCCTCAGTCTATCTTGAAGTCTTCAGTATTTTTTTTAAACAAGAACTATTTATATACAACTGGAATGAAGCAGAAAACCATCCTCACGCAGCAAAAGAGTTCCTGCAACTCAAATACAGCTAGTGCATGCCATTGTGCTATTCCAGTGCTTCTAAGAAGTAAATTATCAAGAGCAGAAAGAGTTATCTATAAAACAACAACTTTAGCCCCAATATCACAACTATGACTACATTCCCCAATTTTAAAGCATCTATCATTCAAATCCCAAAGTCCTCAATGAGGGACAGGCAATCGGGTCACCCCTCATGATATATGGGACTACATCTCCCATAAATTTCTGATAGCATAACCAATGATCATGGATTCTGGGAGTTCTAGACCAAGACATTTGAAGTGCTTCTGTTATCACGGTTATGATATGTCTGGTGAGAGCACTAGATATCCTTTTGATATCAAATAATTTGGCTTTTGCTTGACCTTTCTCTGCCACCCTACTCCACGTGTTTGCAGAGGTCCACTGGACAAGCACATATTAGGCACGGCCGTTAATGGTTGTACATTCCAAACCAAATTTAGGCAGGCAACTTAAGCCTCTCCGATGCTTCAGGGAAAAACCCTCTTGCAAACCGGCCTTGCTCAGTGCGAATCTATACAAAGATGCATGGCCAAGTACCAAGCCATTCCTTTATGTTGGGCCATCAGCATACTGGCCATACTATTGTCATCCAGCGCTAAGCTCATCATGCAAAACCTGACCTTTTCCAACTCCTTTGTCCAGCTCCAAATTCCCTTTGTTCTCACCGAGCATGGTATAGCCTGTAGGTAAAATCCACCCTATAAAATGGGTCTCCATTTTCAGGCCTACCTCGGACTACTTTGGACTTCCATCCTGCCTTGCTGTCGGTTTGTCCAGTGAGCTCCCCTCAGCGAACCACGCTGAGTTTCTTCCCCTGCAACTCCCTCTTCTCTCCAGGACTACGAGACCAGGTGTCGTATTACCCATTCCCCAACGCTCTCTATTTCTATTTCTCAGTTAGCTAGTGTATGTCGTGTCCTTTGTGTTGTCTACAATAAAACATTATTTGTTACTTTAAAACCTTGTCTAGCCGCTCTCTGACCTGACGCTGTATACATAGGGTAAGAGATTTAATCCTGAAGCTCTGTGGACTGCGATCTTGTATGGCAGGAATGGGCTGAGTTCAGTCATGTACTGTCTCCTACAATATAAGCTATTAAATATTGGCCATGCTGGCTGGGATTTCGGAGCTCTGAAAACCAACACATTCTGGAACCAAAAGTTCCTCACCCTTGAAATAAGGCATTCTGTTTCTTAAAGAAGCAGCCAAGAACACAAGAATTTTTAACAGTGAAATATACTTCCCAGCCCTTGAAAAGACACTTTATTCTAGAACAGGCTATTTGTCTGTGAGGCACAGTATTATCTTCTCTCCAGAGGCAGCAACTCTCCAGAGTCTCAGCAAAGGAGTTGATCCTTTGACCCATGATATACCCAGGGCAGAAAGTGCATGCCACACTGATGAGAGAACAAACTGTTCAAGCTTTTGTGGAAAGGTGGAAACTATGGAACCTTATAAATAAATAAATAAAGTGGTATTGCCTACAGGATTCAACAATTAGTATACTAAATCAAGTAGCAGTGGAAATATTCAAAATTATATTTGATTTGGAGAAGTTTTTGTTTCTTTAAGGCCTCAGAGTCTACAATAGGGAAATTGGTTCCCTGTTTTTAAATATCTGTGGTGCGGTAGGGCTATTCGTTATTGGTTATCTCCATTATAGCTTATGCTTCTGCCTTATCTTATTTTATTAAGTGGTGTTATTAGGACTTTCTTTAGATACTCTTGCAATGTTTAGTATTTTTTCTTTTTTGTATTGTACTGTATTCTTTTCTCCTTTGGTTTGTCAGTCTGTTGGTATATAGAGCTGTTTTAAACTTTTAATAAAATCTTATTTTTTAAAAAAAGAAACTGTATGTGTAGCATATGCTGTGTAACATAAGCTACATTCCATCCTATGTTATACAACACAGAGCCTATGAACAGACTTTCGCTAATGCTTACCAAGAAATAACAGAGATGATCATTTCATTTTTCACTTGTAAATATTTTTTAAAAAACTGTAAAAGGCTTTTGTCCGTGAGGAACCAAAGCTAATTATTGAATATCACACCTGCTTCCCTACTATCAGTTTCACAAAGTGCATTAGGAGTACATTCTCACCCCTTCATTGTTAAAAAGCAGAGGGTTTTGGATTTACAAATAAAACTATTTATACTCATTCAGAAAGATATAACACTGGTTATATTTAATCCAGATCCAAAAGAAAGTGATAGGGAAGGGCAGGATAGTTGCACATGGTATGAATGATTACTTTTGCAACGAGAATCCACTCTGGGTTTAGAATGTAGGTCTAGACGCATCTGAGGCCCTTTGGCTGTAGCAGATGTTGCCACACCTGGCAAGGGAGAACCATAATGTATATTTTTTTGAGCTTGTCTCTTTCGGGAATAAGAACGCAGTCTTATCCAGTCCATCTTCTTTATTTTTTCCCCTCTACAGCAAGGTTGCCTACAAAGTGAGAAGAGAAAGCAGTCGGAACACAGACAGCCTCTTTACAACAAAATATATGGACATAAATTCAACATTAGAACTGGCAATATCCACCCCCCACAACTGTCAGAGACCATCTATTTGCAGCAGAACAGTGGAACTGATTAAGGAGCAAGGCACATGGCTTAAGGGAAAAATAAACTAAAGTTTTATTAAAGGAACTCCACACTAAGGTAGGAAAGTTACTGGGGGCCATCTAGTCTTGCTGCATTCTCAGGGAAGACTGGGAAGAACCAGGAGGGGTCTTGAGAAGAAGCAGAGAAATTCCTAAGAGTGTAAGTTTACACCACAGAGAGATTGGGATAGGTAGAGCCAAGAGGGAGAGCATTTCAGGTCACCCTAACTAAGTCTATTACTGCTGTCCCACTGCAGGCATTTTGGGTTCTTCAGTGCCAAGTGTTGTTCCACTTCTAACACCAATGAGTAGCAGAGTATTTCAGCCCTCCTGAACATACAACCTTAAACAAAAAATTCAAACGAGGCTTGGAAACAGAAACAGCTGTATTGGAATATATCCACAAAATTTCAATCCAATTAGCAGAGATAATGGTTTCTCAGCACTCTATATATTTTAGGATATGAGTCCTCATAACTGCACATGCAACAAAACTGATTAAAGGTTTTGACTCCAAGGAAACTGGTAGGCAAATTTATTTCTTTCATACTTCAATTGTAATAGGCAAGCTATTTGAAAGACCTGTACGATCTCACACAACACTTTGAAGAATTATGAGCAGGGTCGCAATTTGCATCTTTCCATATTCTATTACACTTCCACAAGAGTGCACCTATGCTTAAAAGTGTATGTATGTGCCTTTAAGTCACCTGTCGACATATGGCAACCTTATGAATTTCATAGGGTTTTTCTTAAGCAACGAATACTCAGAGATGGTTTCACCAGTTCCTTCATTTGAAATACAGCCTACAGCACCTGGTCTCCTCTGGCAGTCTCTCATCCAAGTATGAACCAGGGTTAACCCTGCTTCACTTCCAGGATGAGATGGGATCTGATACACTCAAGAGCATTTAAGCTGATGATAACTGTGGTTAAATACCTGTGGCTTTAATATCAGGCCATGTAAAGAAATGGATTAATATCCACGAAAGCTCGTGCAAATATAAACCAATTGGTCTCAAATATGCTGCTAGATTTATTTTCTCCCCCACCCCATTTTTTCTTCTTGGTGAAGACACATAGCCTAAATTGTTACCTAGAAACTTTGCACTTCCTGTTGTTTTGGATTTGAACCCTCAAAAGTCCCAGCCAGGATGGGCAAAAATAGATTAGGGGAACCTTATTTCAAAACATGTGGAGGATAAACAGCAAGCTATTCTACCGGGGGAAAAAAAAACTTGGAATCTAGCCTAATGTGTTCCAGTCCATAAATAAGATTTCAAAATTTCCACTATCAAGAAGAAAGTCTATTCTTCCCGAGAACACCAAGCCCAAAGAAGTAATAAGATTATAATTAATAATAGTAATAGGTTAAATGGAAGCCAAAAATATAGAATTAAGAATGAAATTATAATATTAAAAATGAATATAATGAAAATAAGAATTAAAGATAGGTAACAAAAATGTATAAGCTGTATGATATGGAATAAGCTGAATAAGGTTATGATCTCAAGTGTAAAAGAGAAAAAAAATAATGTAAGTTTATGTTGTTTAAAGGGAAAAAAAATTTTTTTCCCCACTATTATGTATAACACATGGTGTTTAATTTTTTGCTTTTGTTTTTCAGTTATATAATCAATAAAAAATTATTATAAAAAAAAAGAAGAAATTCTAGGGAATTATTATTATATACCAATTTAAGGTATGAAAAGATGCCATTCTAACAAAGGCCATTTATGCTATGGTTATTAATCAAGGCAAAGGATCAGGTATTTGTTTCTAAGTCTACCTGAGAAAAGTCAAACTGTGGCAGCCAAGACGTCTCTAGTGCTGAGATTTTGGTGTGGAAGAAACAAGGCACAGGGAGGTAAAAGGAATACTGGGCCCCAGGATCTGCCTCAGACCTACGTGGATTATATACACCTGTGTGGTGACGGTGCCTGATCGTCGACAGGGCGGTTACATTCCCGTGTTTTCTCCCTCACCCCAAATATAATTTGATTAAAGCGACCGCCTGGCGCCTCACACTTGAAGCGAAGGCTCTCGCTAAACGGATCCCGGGGAAAGGCTGAGCTGAAGAAACGCCGACTATCGACCTGGTTACTGTGTGGGGGTCAAGCGCCGTGTGTTTGTAAAGTTAGGCAAGGAATACTCAGAGGTCGCTTCAGTATTCAGCGGCGGTCTCCCATCCAAGTACTAACCAGGGATCGCCTTGCTTAGCTTCACCCGATAAAACCCGCCATGGTGCCTTTAGGGCATTTGAGCCCTATCCTTTTCTAACCCGACAAGCGAGCCCTCTATAAAACAGCCCGGTAATCGCCTCCCAACAATAGCCAGACGGCGCTAAACTCGGCCCCTTTCTCGGCCCTTGGCTTCCCTCACCTCGACGCTGCGAGGGGAAAAAAAAATGACAGACATCTGCTGCTATCCAATCGCCACGCAAGATCGGAAAAAAGCACACACGCAGGGCCATTCACTCGCCTCCGAACCCATTAGTCCCGCCCCTACCTCAAAGGAGGCTTTCACGGTCGAGGCGGAGAGGGAGGCTGGCGGCCTTCTTTTTCCTCGCCCTCCGGCGCCTGTTATCGTTCCAGCCATTACCGCTCTGGACTGTTCTAGCGCTATTACTCCACTTTCAACATCCTATGGAATCCTGGGGTTTGCCTGAGGCCCCTCCCGAACCTGCAAACCCCAGGATTCCATAGGATGTTGAAAGTGGAATCATAGCGCTATAACAGGCTAGTGCGGAAATGGCGCCCGTTTCTCCCCCGGGGGCGGGGGCCACAGGAGAGTCGGGAAATTCATCCTGTCGGCTTAGCGACTGAATTTTGTCCCTCAAACTGTACAACGCTGAATTGTGCACGCAAGCGGGGCGGGAACTTCTAAACAGCGGCGACGGCTTGTTTGTTTGTTTGAAAGCGCGCGTTGTCGAGCGGTATTTAGACAGTTGTTAACAAAGGCCTTATTTTACAGGCTTTTCCTCAGCTTGAAAATAACGCTGCGTTGGAAGGGCCAAGTTTAGGTAACGGCCTAAATCCCGCTGCGGAGATGGGAAAGCGAGTAGGAAAAGACTGAATGTGTTGAATTCGTCGGTAATAAGATATTCCTTTTTTTGTGTGTGTGAAAAAAATTCCAATTTCACGGGGTGGGGGAATTTGTGAAAGACAAAGGAAAAGTGTTAGTCTTCCTGGATCTCTTGGCCACTTTTGATCCAAGCATCTTATTGGAGCAGCTTTGTGAGGCCGGAATAGGAAGCCTTGCGTGGCGCTGGCCCGGCTCCTGTCTACCGGGGGCTGATTCCAGAGACGGACATGGAGGCGCCGAAGGGCGCCATTTTGCTGCCCAGGCTGGTCGTGCTACTGCGTGAGGCCATTCGCAGCCTGGGGCTGGGTGTAATAGGCCAGTGTCAGATCTTCTCCTTGTAATCATAGTCAGCAAAAGTTGTGCATGCGCCAGACGTGTGCCCGGGTGCTGTAGTGGCCATGCGCAAAAGCTAGACTCCAGAGGCAAAAGGGACTGGATGGGGACCAGTAAACTGAAGCTAAATCTGAAGACAGAGGGCCTTTCTGCACTGTACTGTTATAGTGCTATCATTCCACTTTAAACATCCTGTGGAATTCTGGGGTTTTGAGGCCAAAGAGCTCTCTGGCTGAGAATTCTAAAGGCCCCTCCCTAAACTGCAAATCCCAGGATTCCATAGGATGTTGAAAGTGGAATGATAGCACTATAACAGTGTAGTGCGGAAGGGCCCAGAGGCTCCAGGGTTTGGGGTTTCCCAGATCTGAGGATTCCTTAAGAGACTTGACCTAGCTGGAACTTGCCTACCCCCTTTCCCCTAGAGAGCAAATACATAGCTAAGAGTACTCCTAGGTCAATCCCTATTAATGGAAGCCCAGGTGGACTCTGTGGCTTTGACAGAGATGTGGCCACAAGAGTTCATATCTGTGTGTGCATCCTGATTAGATTACTGCAGTGCAGGCTGTGTGGGGTCTCCTTGGAAACTACTTGGTGCAAAATGCAGCCGCTTGACGGCTGGCTGGAATGGCTTGCAGTCTCTATATAGCACCAGTTTTTTTTTGTTTTGGAACCAATCACTTTATTGGGCATAAGATATAACACAAAAAGAAAAAAGCTGGTTTTATACAATTATGAACAATGTGAAGGGAGAAATCAGAAACATGCACAGCTGAAGATGGTAAGAGTCTCATTGAAGCTTTTTTTTGTGGGAAGCTTCTTATTCTCATTGTCACTCTCTCCCAGGGTATGCTTATCAAACAGGTACTCTGCCATTCCAGATTTTGGCGCTCCCATCTTACACAGGTTGGTCACATGGTCACCTAATTCTTTGATGGATTTGACCTGCTGACCCTAGTAATGAGTTTCAATGAAGCCACATAAGTGGGGGTCATTTTTTTCAGTTGCCAGCTTGTTCAGGTCCAGAAGTGATTGGTTCACATTCTTTTCCAAATGTAAAGCGCATTCCATTGCTGTCAGCCCATTTTCCCAATCATTGTGATCTGGTTTCTTGATGTCCTGAAGGAAAATGCGACCACCTCTATATATAGTACCAGTTCTAAAAGAATCAGACTGGCTGCCAATATAGAATTGTAGAATTGGAAGGGGCTTCATAAGCAACCCTCCTGCTCAATGGAGGAAACCCAGCCAGAGCCTCCCCAGCAGGTAAATGTCCAGCCTCTTTTTGAAGACAACCAGAGAAAATGCTTCTGGTTTGAATGCAAGGGCTGGTAATAGTATTCAAAGCCCTACATAGCTTGGGACCTTGATATTTGCAGGTGCATTTCTCCCTATATGTGCCTGCCTGAGGAATGAAATCTGAGGGAGCCACAAGTGGGAGCAATACACCACGTTAACACTTGGTTTTCAAAAGACGTTAAAGCCTTTGGAGGCCAGTGGTTTCATCCAGATCTGTACATATTGGTGGTTCTAGGTTTTTTTTAAATTACTCATTTGCTTAATGTATGTTTAAAATGTTTCAGTTATTTTTATTGCTTTAAATTTTAAACCGTTTAAACTGATTTGTGAGCTGCCCAGAAAATGTATGCTAATGCAAATATTTTAATAATACATATTCATTATTACGAGTAAATACTATATTTATGTTAAGTTTATTAAATTATTAAATCTAATAATTGTGTGTTAAATTGCCATTTAAATTTCAGTTAAATGCCTCCACAAAAAAATAATCCCAGAATGAAACTGAAAAGTGCCATCTATGGTTTTATTGGACCCTCACTTCTATTTTTAGCTCTGGAGAAGAGAACAGTTGCATGGTTTTTTGAAAACTCTTTGTTTCTGATCTACCCCACCATGCTTTCACTTTCTCATTCCCTTATGTCATCTCCTTATTCCGCATGTTCTTTAGCTTACTGATTCTTTTTAACCTTGGAATTAACTGGCATAAGGTAGTCATGAACTAAAGTAAGTGGTTTGTATCTTGTGACGTAAATATGAAAATTTTCCAACCCTGGAGGACTAACATGAAGCAAGAAGCAGTTTTCCAAAAACCCAAGAGATCTATCCTTTGAATAAAGAACAAGCTGGAAAACCTAACATTTGTTAGTTCTTTAGTATTGTCTTTTATTAATTAATAACAACTCTGAAATCATCTTCATGCTAAAATTCTAATTTAAGTCAGTAACTTTACCTAAAAAATAAATTGAATTAGGTTGCCATTTTAGATTAGAAAATTTTCACCTCATTTATTTTTATTTATTAAATTTATATCCCACCTTTGTCTTGCTGAAGAACCCAAGGCAGCTTACAAAATTTAAAATGTAAGTTTAGCTAAAAACGCTGTTATAAAAGTTTTAAAGAAGCGATTAAATGTCTATTCTATTAAAATACATAGTTTGTTTTAAAATATACTTAAAAGCAGGATTTAAAACACACAAAAGAAGAGAAGCACAACTGTTTGAACACTGCTCCGCCATGTGATTAGAATCAGCCAAAAGCCTTCCTAAATAAAAAGGTCTTAACCTGCCAATACAAAGAGAGAAGGGAGGGGAATAACCAAACCTCTCATAAGAGGGAGTTCCTTGGTCTAGGAGCAGCCACTGAAGAGGCTCTCTCCTGTGTCCTAACCAACCATGCCTGTGAAAATAGTGGGTCCAAGAGGAACTCTTCCCTCTAAGATCTTAGGACTCAAACTAGTTTTTATGGGGAGATGTGGTGATTTAGATAGTCTGGACCCAAGCCATGTAGGGCTTTAAGTGTCATCTCTAGCACTTTGAATTCTGCCTGGAAGCAGACCAGCAGCTGCTGAAGCTGTTCCAACAGTGGTGTTAACATGATTCCTGTAACCAATCCTGACCAGCAGCCTGGCTGCAGTATTTTCAACATCAGTTGATTTTAACTTATTAGTTCCAATGTTTGTAACTGAGTAGACCCACTTATCTAAGTTCCATTGACTCGTGAGTTCTAATCTATTTTAAATCAATAATTAGATTTAGGCCAATAACTGGAATCTTAAAGGTGCACTGGATTTTAAGTTGTATGGTAAATACAGTGGAATGTTTTTGGTTGCTTTTATTCAGCAGGCACTCTAAACTTTTTGTTGAAAAAGGATAGTCTTTCTCTGAGTTCCCACAGTTTAGCATTGTGGTATTGTGAAAAAGAAAAGCATTTCCCCTCCTCCCAATTTCCAGGATTCTCACCAGTACATCAGTAAAGACTCTGAAAGGGACACATGCTTTAAAAAAAATGTGTAAGCAAAAAATTGAAATAACATGATTTGTGTGATTCCATTATGAAATATTCTCTTCCATGCTCTGTAATTTGGAAGTTAGTCTTCATGTGAATGAGGGTCAGCCAATGAAGAAATGGTCATGAGATCCCATGAACCAGGGAAGTAGATTACTGAGAATACAGGTGAGAGATTTGATATTTCAGCATCCTTCCTCTGGCAAGTGTTTACAGATGCACCCATGCTCACCACCCACTGTAGGAAGAAGATCCATCTAGAACAGTGGTTCTTAACCTTTTCTTTACCGGAGTCCCCTTTTAAATATCTTTTGTTGCCACAGACTCCCAAGACTTATTTAAAATTGCTCATCAAAGGCCTTCCGATTGGGAGGGAGGGGAGAAATAAGTAAGTGCACACTTTGTTGAGAGGCGCTGGAAAGGGAGAGAAGACTTTTCCCATGCTTCTTCCTGCTGATTTAAAGCTACAGTGAATAGAATAGCAATGTGCAGGTGCAGCCAGTCAGCCAACCAGCAAGCATTTGCCCTTCTCTCTCCGTCTTCTCTTTTCCAGCCATCCAGTTTATCAGAAACACTCAAGTAGGCCCCTCCTTTTCTTTACCTTTTTTTCACCAGGAGGAGAGGAGACTGAGATGGGAAAAGGGCAAAAGGAGAAGAAAAGGCAAATAAGCAGAGCGGGGAGGTATTCATGTCAAAAAGGGAGGAGTTGATGCAACCCTTCTATAAAAGACCCAGAGCGTACCTCCTCATTTCCATTCATAAATGTGTGCACTTTTGTCTGAATTGAGTGGCAGGTTATTTTACCAACATTGACCTGTGACTCCAACTTCCAGTATCTTGCCAGGGGGTGCACCTGCTTCCACAGTGCCCCCTTCATGTTTTTGTATTGCTAATTGCCAGAGAGAGATAAGCCTGATGAAGCTTATGTGAAATGGCAGAAACTTTGCAGGCCTTACCATCTGTTTGTTGTTCATAAGTGAACTGCAAGAGCCTTTTCTACATTTACTCCACTACTGAAAGTTCTCCATACTTGGATAAGAATTTGACTACAATTTCCTTGTGGTTCCTTCTGATGTGTTGCTCCAACTGAAAATTTTCCATACTTTGATAAAGATTGGACTATCTACAATACTTGGAGAGTGTTCTAGTCCACCATTTGAAAATTATGTCTGAGGCGCATTCTCCAAAAAAGAAGCACAGGAGCATTTGCTAACCATCACTATTTTGTTTTTGATCAAGTTTGGAGAATATAGTGCATTAGGCCATGACTATGCATTTAACACCAGTGCTCTCATGTCTTGCAGGACCTTTACATGAACTTTTGTTATTTTCAGTTTATCACCTATTATACTGCATGTATTATATGTACAGCACTAATGTATTTGTATTCATTATTTTTCTGTATTAATACAAGTTCATGCGATTTCTATATATATTTGTTTAAAAAATCATGCAATTCAGTACATATTTTTATAGCTTTAGTTCCAGGTTTTTCTAGTTAATTATGATCTAATCTAAGAGTGGTGGTAGATTTTTTGCACAACATTTCCTCTATATGAGCACTTGAGACCCTCTCTTCAAACCCACTCCTTTCACTGTATGTCTGTTTTTCCTACCATAATAAGTTTGCATTACAGTGTGGTGGAGCAGTGTGTTAGAACTAGGACTTGGAAGGTCCTGTTTTTACAACCTGCTGAAACTCATAAGATGACATTGGACTGGTTACTATGCCTCTGCCCAACTCACTTCACAGTATTGTGGTAAGGATAACATTTTGGGGGAAAAGAATTAGATACGTCCCCTTTAGCTCACTGCAGAAAACATAAAATCTGATAGTTCAACATCAGACTGCTTAGTGTTGCATTGTTTAAAAAATCTCTTTTGAACTGCAGTTATCCAGTTTATTTAACACAGTGGGATTTTTTTTCCTTTTTGTGCCAAAAAGCAGGAAGGTAAAGCTGAAGATTATACATTCACACACTATGAACTCAATAATTCATTCAGTTTTATTCATTTGAAACACATAATCTGAAAAAAATACTGTTCATCTCTAATCACACTGATGCTCATATATTTTGTTCAGTTGCTGCTATGCCAGTTAAGAAAAATGTGTTTAAGCCATTGCAACCTAGCTCTTTCAATCACATTATAACCAGCAAATTCTATAGAGCTTTCTGGAATGAAGCTTAAGTCCTTTGGTCATAATAAAGGAAGGCCAAATCCACATGATTTAATATAGGCACTCATTTCTGAACAACTTGTTACCAACTACATAAACAGAATATTGGAATAAAACAGGATTTTATAAAATATTTTATTTGTCAGTCAAGAGGAATATTAACAAGTTTGAGAAATTTGACAGTATTTCAGTTCTTTACAAAACAAAAATTCCACATTTGCCTGTTTGTATTTTAGATTTACATGCGGCTATACCAAAATTGGAAAAAAAACTTTAATTACAGTTAAGATTTTTTTAAAACGCATATATAGAGGTCATTGTATTTTAATCCTTTCACTTTTCTTTTGTTGAAAATAGAATAAGCAGTATGTAGGAAAAATGGTTGTTTTATTGGAAACTTCAATTCTTATTTGAATACGGATATGTTGTTCTATTGCATGATAGAAAGGATAACATGAAGATTGCGGAGAAGTGCTGTTGTCTCACAGAAATAAAAACAAATTCTAAATGGGTATTTTAGGGATATTGCTGATAAATGTATCGATGGGGGTTTCTCACTCCTCATCATGAAAAAAAAATGTTCTAAGGCAAGTACTGTGACAGCATGTAAAAAAGCACAGAGCTCCTAGGTGGTTTAACATTGCTGTAGAAGATGATACTTCACAGGTTCAGTTCATCATGCAAGCTTAAGGAGAATTAAATGTGCTGAAATGTCCTTTCTTTTGCAGAAGTCTAAAAGATGCAGGAACACTGTTATCTCTCGGAAGTAGACATCCTATGATAAGGCTATTTACTACTTAGCTTCTCATTGCCTCTCAAGTTCAATCCTATATATGCCAAAACTGAGTCCAACAGGACTTACTCCCAGGTAAATGTGCATAGGACAATGTAGATAATACTAATTGCTATTTCTCCCTATATGCTCCCCCTGCAAAAAGTAAAAAAATGAAAGCCTGTTGAAATGAAAAGGTAATTCAAAATGAGGCCCAAATTGGTTCTTGTAGTTATACTGAAGCTGTTGCCTTTACAAACAACCTAACTTGTGTAGTTAGGTTGGTATTTACACAAAGCAATCCTAAATGCAGAAAAAGACAAAAAGACCTCTAGATGGGATATAAATGCTGTTATGCCAGTGGACAGGTGTTGTCCTGGCAAGAAGGTATGTTTGCCCTGGAAACTCCATGGGCACCAGGTATCACATCCAACAACAGAGACTGAGAAAATTCCATGAGCAATCTTTAAGCAAAAGTGGCTACTTTTTCCTTTGGGTTGGGCCCCCAATCTACCCCACACTGCAACCGGTTTCAGTGGGAAGGAGATATAAAAATAGTAGATCCAAGAGAATATAATTAGAGGGAGAAGGGTCCTTGACAGAAACCCCTCCTAACACACACATACCCCCTCTACACCTAGACACATACCTCTACAACTGTTCTTGAAAATGCAGAACTTGCATCCCACCTATGCTTATTTCACCATCATAGTTCAATCACATACAAGGACTTCTTGCTAATTCACTATTGTCAATAGGCTCTTTATTCAGTTCTTTCCTTGCACAAAACCTGGCAGACTTTAGAATGTTTTCTCAGTTATGTATACGTAACAAACTATAGGAGCATATTATATATGAGTTGCATGCCAAGACTGATCCTACAGTGTGACAGAGTGAGGCAGCAGATCTTGGATCATGAAAGGGCAAGAAAGTTTAAATTACTTAATCTGTTGCTATTGTATTTTTACTGATACATATGAAGAAAGATGTTTGTGGCCTTTTATGTCTCCTGTGCCAAAACAACTTGGCTGAGTTTGCATTCTATGCAGCCTTAGGTGGAAGCAGACAATTTGCTGCTGAAAACACAGCAGCAAAATGTCAGATTGTAATGTGGCCTCATGTAGACTTTAAAACAGGGATAGGAATCATGTGTCCTTTGAGATACTGTTGGACTGCAGTTTCCAGCCTTTGTCAGCCTAACCAATGGTGAGGCATGATGAGAGCTGCATTCCAAAAACACCTGGAGCTCCATTATTTCCACTCCAGCTTTTAAAAATATTGGCATAACCTCTGTTCTACTCAATTTCATTGCTTGGTTGTGTTATATGGAATCCAAAGAAGGTAGTATAGAAAGACAGAATGAACTATATAGCCACTGGCCCACATTACCTGCTCCTCACTTCAGAATGTTAGTACAGTTATCTCACTACCAGTAGTAGACTGGGACAGTAGCAGTAAAAAAGCTGTTTTGTATGGAACTGCAGATATTATCATCAAAACATTAGCTCCTTTCTCTAGTGCTGACACCATTACTTCAATCAATAATTCTTCAGATTTGATATTTCTCCCCAAACATTGTCATCTTTTCCGAAGTGTGTTCATGGTTTTTTTAAGTGCTAGTCCATAGCTGTTCTTGAAATGTCCATCACAGATAGGTGTGAAATGATGCAGCTATACTGTCTCGCCTGTTTTCAAAGTGTGACATATGATTTATGTGGCAGTTCTATGTACTCCGCCTTCATTACCTGGACACCTACTGCTGTTACTGCTTTGAAATAACTTGCTTTTGATATTGATGTCTTGGAATTTAAAGCTGACGTTCTCAGCTACAAATATATGACAAAAAGGGAATGAACCTGTAAACTTTATTCATTTTGTTCTGAAACTGTGGTAAGACTGTCAATGAAAAGCTTAACTATTTATTCAAACTATAGTTTGCATACCAGCATTGCCATTTCAAAAATCCTTTTAAAAGGCAAAGCACAGAATTCATCAGAATTTGATCACTTTACTATTGTTGCTTCTGTCCCCAAAGACTATATCAGTTTTTTTTAAAGTGAATTTGATTATTCCATTTTGTTTTACACAGAGCAACAGCAAGAATAATGCAGGATGAAAGCGAAGTCAGGTAAATTTCTCAAAACATAGTGGTGGTAGTCAGTCCTCTAGTTCAAGGTGGGAAAGGATGAAGTGTTCATAGCATAACTGTCTCTGATGCCTTGTGTGGGGACTTCAAATTGAGACCTTGACACACTAAATGGGGCTAGTTTGTATAACAGTATATGGTCATCTACAAACACCCTTCTATACATCTCATTCTGGGAAGGTCTACAAGGTAATGAAACTCTTGTACATGATATACAAAAGGAAAATAAGGTACCATCACTACTGTAGCAGCTGTATTGAAAGAATTATCTGTGAGACATCAGCACCTCTTTAAAGTTGTCAGCTTTCATGCAAAAATAGTATATTCTCTTTAAGTTTACATTCATTTTATAGATGTTATTTACATATAGATTGCCAGTTTGTGCTTTTCACACATGGAAAACCAAAGCTTATTATTTCAAGTCAATTTGTTTCATTCCAAGAAAACTGTCAGAAGACCAAAAAACAAAAAAACCCAACCTATTTTCTGATATATATAGTAACAATCAAATCCAAACAGGATTTTACTGTTATCTTTCCAGAAATTGCAATAAAAATATTTGTAAAGGAATTCCTGCCTGTATTTGCAGAATCTCATGAAAGTTTACAACTGAATTCAGATTTTTTTAAAAGATGAGACCCCAATAGTTTTTTTAATTTACTTTTTTTTTTTTTGCTCACAAGTGAGATTTTGCCTTTAAAAACCTGACATTTTATAGGGAAGATCATTATTCTACCAATACATTTTCGTAATGCAAAATTATGCAGCATTCTCTAAACCTGCAGAAATTATTTTGCTTATTATAGATAGATCAACATGATCCTACAGATTACTTAATGGACCTTGGCTGACTTCCATGGCAGATTCAAACATGCACATTCATCACTCAGTGCAGCTGCAAACTGAGATGGCATGCAGGGGACCAGATACCACACATTAAAACAGACATATACCATAGACAGAACTTTCATATTGCCTTATATTATTCACTCAAACAAGATAGTCTTTGAGTTGGAAGACTGAATTCACTCCCAAAGAAGTTCTTGGGGGCTACACTGCACTGGTGGGTGGGGATTAAAGGTACCAGTATAATTCATCTCAAAGCTCTTAGTGCTCCTAACTGAGCCTTAGGAGAAGCATTTCAATCACTTGTGAGGGGAGGGTATTCAAAAACTGGGGAACCACCAAATGACTGCATTATGGGCAAGGGAATGTGGCCTGTCGGAGAACCCCAGTAGATGGGATTGGCTCCCAGGACTGAGGTTCCCCACCTGTGCAATAGATTTTTTTCAGTAGACACTGTTCACATCTACACCTGCAAGACATGAAAGTATAAACATACATGTGTAAATCAGCTCTCAGAAACATGTTAGAGGCCAGAACCCATTGTGATGTACTGTGAATTGTTTCAGTCTTATTCTGGGACTGTTTAGCCAACTTTCAAAATTTTATTTGCTCTATAACTCAGCAGGCAAATTATGTTTAACTGGCTCCTGAATAAAAAAGAGCTCATCATCATTCATAAAAAGAACTGCTGTTCAGAGGATTCCCATTTCCTAATAGGATACTGAAACAAGAAGTAAATCAGAAATGTAATTTTAGTCATGTAGATATAATGGCCAAGCATCTTTGTGAAATTCTTAAAGTCTTACATCAAATTTATATTTGTTCGACTTTAGTAATGTTCAAGTCACACTGGGATGTTATTTTTTAAACTTTAATTTTTGAGATCTGAATCAGAATATATATGAAATCCCTGGCTCCACTGGCCAAGTATCATTGACTCTTTTGTGACAATTTCATATCAGCTTTGATTTTACTTGATTGGGGTACATATTCTGCCTGCTTGCACAACACCGCAGCTACTGTTTTACTTGCAGAAGGTAATACATTACACCACAAATACATACTAGCAGCATCTTTTTGAATCCAGTTATTAGCATGAGTACCTTCATTCTGATCCGAAATAGTTCCCCCAGGAACAGAAGCCTCCAAAGCATAATTGTTTCATAATCTGTGATACTACCCAGGTGAAAGCAAGGACACCCTATCAGAAGCACTTCTCCATGATAACAATAGATCTAAATGCTGATCCTTCACTTTTGGAATGAATTCATATGCATTTCTTTAAGAAAGAATAGTTCAAGCTACGTGTGTTTGCTTTGCAAGATTCCCATCATGTATTATGACTACACTGTAGGCTCATACGAATTTAATTACAGTTATGGTTTCAGCCTAAATTTTTGTCATAACATCTAAGAACACATGACTGTGTGCCCATGTCATTGCAGCTTGGTTGTTGATCAGCTGAGAAGGGCGAAGCTAAGGTCAAAGTTTGAAAAAGTTACTTTTTTGGACTATAGCTTCCAGAATTCCAAGCACGGCCCAGTTGTAGTCCAAAGAGGTGACTTTTCCAAGCTCTCAAAAGGACCTCATGTATATGCTACCAGACATTTAAATGGTATGGCAACAATGTCACCATAAAGCTATGAGTAATCAGTTTCCATTCTACTGTCATAAAATATAAATGACATCTAAATTTCAGTGATACTTAATTGTAAGAACTTTCTAAATCTAGGGGTAGATGTGCATTGCCAAATACAGCAGAAATAGCAATCCATCCCTAGGCTACAATGTTCCTCCCATTTCCATGACTATAGTGGCATGATTCTTAAATGTGGAACATGCATGTATGGCTACACTTCAGCTTGCCTCTCTCTTCTGTATAAGTTTATGGGTACACAGTTCAGTTACTAAATGAGGGGAAATTAATTGTATAAGTTTTTCCTTGCAGTGCTCTCAATAACAACAGTTACGTGCTGGGGAGAGGAATGGACAGCTAAAGCAAAAACCAACCATGTCACTTTAAGTGAATGTGATTTTTATATCCTCATGGTTCTAATGAGAAAGAAGATGCTCAATTATTTATTTGAAATCAGATGTAAATGCAATTAATTATGGCTTGATGATACAAAGGAAAAGTGAAAATTTTACTAAATGTTTACTCTCAGCATTATTTCATGTCTAAGTAAATGAGGCCATGGCAGAGCTTTTGGGACAATACTTTACTGCATGTAGATAAAACCATATAGGCCAAATTTAATTTGTGTGCCAGTTTCTTCCAGTATTTATGCCTCTGAGGAGTGAACATTTAAATAATTCTTTCTAGGCATCAGTCTAGTCAAGAAGAATACACATATGATGACATTTCTACACTTTCTCTGTTCAATGAATATGAAAATTTGGTGTTATTATCTGCTACAAAATGACAACTTAATGCTCAAGTCTGGATCTCAGTGGTCTTTGTTGAAAGCCAGGATAGAATACTAAACCAGACTTCCTGAACTCAGTGCCCTCTAAATGTTATAATGCAACAACTCCCATCATCACCAGATGGCATAGCTAATAGCATCACGACGGGGAGGGCTGTACTAAGCCATATTCTTTATTGTTTTATACTGATATGATAAGGGGAAAGAAACTCAAGAATAAATCTTTTTAAATACCAAGTGAAACATATGTAGTCAGACAATCAACAAGACAGGTTGGGCATCTGCAGAACTCAAAATATTCCTTCTGTACCAGAAATACTGCATGATACATGCAATCACATTCTGAAATCTTAATCAAAGAGATCTTTATAAATTAGTTTTTGCATAAGCACTTACTCCTTAGTTCACTGCATTATTTAATTTTTCAGCTAAGGGATGACATTCTAGGAAAATATGGAGCAATTTAGCTCAATTCTTCAGTTTAGCTTAGTTTTTTTAGCATAGATTAGGAAAAAAGGGAAAAGGAAATGTCATCTTCACTGGATTATCTATCAGCTTGATATAGCTACATTACTTTGTATTATTTTTTATATGATGATTCTGAATCTAGTTTAGTAAGTCCCAACTTAGGTTGATTTAATCCATGTATCTTGGAAATGCTCATAAGCATTAAAAAGGGGGAGAGGTTATGGTGAACCTTTGACCCTTTAGATACTTTGGAGTGCAATTTTTACCATCTCTTAGTATTGGTCATATTGGCTAGGTGTTTGGGGAGGAGAAGTCTGAAACATCTGGTGGCCCAAAGATTCCTGACTCTTTCTCTCAAATTTCTTCATGTAGATACAGTCTTATAAAAGGGGGAACATAAGAGTCATGTTGGATGGACAATGCTTGCTTTCACTGGTTACACAGGGAGGGGAAAGTGATAGCCCACTAATGCATATTTTTATTAGAAACAGCACCTGGTGTCATGGTTATAAGCCAGCTTTCTCATGCAGGGTTTTCTGTGTTGATGATTTTGGAGAATCTGAAGTAGGCTGGGGAAGAGTAACAAAATTTCAAAGCATGAGCTCTTATCATTATGTTCAGTTCTACAGTGATGCTCTTTCAGGCCTATACTATTTCTGAAAATTACAGGTTAGTATTCATCCACTATGTGCCACTGGTTATACTATACTTCCCACATATGAAATCCAAATTCTTCCTGCTCCAATTCGTATACGAAGGGACTGCTCAACAAATTCAGCATTTTATCTTGCAGAATGTAAAATACTGCCACTTAACAATTAAATAATTTCAGTTTTATATTCTAGATCAGGATAGCAGATTTGTTTGTGGTTTTGAATATTAAAAAGTATTTGAGGTAGACCACTAGTCTTTGTTTCCAATGTGTCCCTGACTGGGACTCTGGTACTGTTAAGGGCTCAGCTGCAGTGAGAAGGTCCTGGTGCAATCTATACTTAGTAACAGCTGAGAAGGCTCTACCATATTAAAAAAAGGTCTGTGTATGATGTACAACCTGTGCATCAAGGCAAGAACACCTTGCTTCTAAAGAGTTCTAAAGGGGCATCTGGAAATCCTACAGATCACATTACTAAAACATCCAGGATCATAAGAATGTCAGACAAAATTGGCAGATTCGACCAGCTTTTCCTTCCTGTTTGCTAAATGATTTTTGCAAGCATTTAATAACAAAGATGTCTTTCAAAAGGGGTAGAATTAAAAACAGCTTAATTGTTGTTGTCCAATGCAGTTCAAGCAATCTTCTAGAGCATCCATTACAATAAGAAGAACTAAAACTAGATGGCAATGGAATTACTCAGTGACAGTGTCTTCAGACAACAGAAGGCTCACGTGGAAGGTCAGATGCTTATTCATTTCAACTGCATCCTTTTCGCTTTCCAGCATTATCCTAATATTGCTACAGAGTACATTATTCTCAAGAAGCTTCCTGTGCTATCAGATGGAGATGCTTGAATAAAGCTCTTCTATCTGTTTCTTGAAGTATTCTCTTAGCTCTGGTCTCTTAGCTTTTAATGTAGGTGTCAACAAGCCATTTTGTACCGAGAACATTTCAGAATGGATATACACAGCTTTAACCTGGAAAAAAGAGCAAGAAAAACCCCCAATAATTTGATTTTTTTTAAAAAAACGCAGAAATTTTAAAATAAAGCATAATAGCTAATCCAATAGTATCTCTTCTGGATATATGTATGTATGTAAATACATAAGTAGACAAGAATAAATACATCAGCCAATATGGGTTATACAACCAGTCCTTACAGAGGTTACAGTAAAGCAGTACTACCACTTGTTTACTGTACACAATCATTATAATCCTCAATTACTCAAAGTTAGGTTTCATTCTTGTCCAGTGGGTTTGAGTTGAGACTGGCAGTTCTACATGGCAGCCCCTCTGGACTGACAAAAAACCTTCACATAGGGCTGGAGAGGGACACATTGCTGATTGTGCTAGGCTTTGATAAGAGTGAGAAACCCCTGAAAGAACACAGAGACATCTTCAGTGAGTGACATTTAATGTTCTCTGCAGCCTTTACAGAGAATTCAATGCAGTACTCTGAGGGGGAAGCAAAAAGCCCATCTTTCCCAATCCCATTGCATGCTTCTAAAACTGGGTCCCACTCAACAAATTTTTGAAGAGGATGATGTTTCTTCCAAAGACAGGAAAAGACAAGAGTATGTAAAAACCACCATTGGTTACTCTCTGTTTTAATTTACTGAATCTTGAATATTTTCCAGGTTAGATATCCCATTAATTGGATCCGCTCAGAAGAAAGAAATAACTCACCTGTGTTACTTAAGCAGCTTACATATCTCAATACTTAAGCAGCTTACATATTTCAATATTGAGAGAAATGCAAATGTTTTTGGAAAAATGTCAAATGTTCTCTTTCTCTGTTGTGTGCCTTCAAGTAATTTCTGACTTACAGCAACCCTAAAGTGACCCTATCATGGGGTTTTCTTGACAAAATTTGTTCAAGGGAGATTGGCCTTTGTCTTTTTTTCCGAGGCTGAGAGAGTATGATTTGCCCAAGGTCACCCAGGAGGTTTCCATGGCTGAACCCTAGTCTCCAGACTTAGCAGCCAATGCTCAAACCACTATACTACTCTGGCTCTCATCTTTCTCAATCAGTTCTCTAGATATGAATAAAATTATACTGCAATCCTATGCATACATCCTTAGGATAAAGGCCCATTTAACTTGAGGCCTTGAAATAATTATTCTAAATGCCTGAAAAATCAAGCCAAGACCACATGACAGGTAATCAGTTTGGCTCTTGTTATTACTTGCCATTTTGTTGGGCACAATGTATATTTTAATTAACAGACTTTAAAAATACATTTCAACGTTGAAAACAATGGCCAAACAGCTACCTTATATTAACTCAACCAAGGGAACCTCTCCAGTTTGTGTTATGCATCTATCTGCAGAAATGGCAGAAATAACTGTTACAGGAAGATACTTGGCTTGTCCCTAACATATCTTTTGTACCACTTACTCTGGTAACACTTTAACGATATTTTGTTGTTTGTTTTTTCGTATTTTTAAGGATATTTTGTATTTTATACATGTATGCCAAATGGGTTTCTCTTGAACTCTAAAAATATGCCAAATTATGTGTTTCTCTTGCCCTGTAAAAATGGGTATGATATTTATACTACTTAAGAGACTGCAACAGATCAAAATGACTGAATGGTCAAGAAAGAAGTGTTTCTTTACTAATCAGGGGCTTCTTTAGTCACAAGTAACTCAAAGCTGGTTCCAGGGCAGAACTGGTATAAATATGGAAGGATCAGAAGATATGTGGTGATGTCAATCTCTGGATATTCCAATGCATAACACAAACTGGAGAGATTCCCTTGGTTGAGTTAGTGTATGGGGAGAAGCTTCTCTATTATGCCAGTCTCCATATAGATTATGATTATGTAGGGTCCAGAACTGGATGTTCTCTTGGGAGCAAGATCTTTCTGTTCGCCTGAGCATTTCCACAATCATTTTCCTTATTTTATTATTATATTTTTATGTTCTGTCTTTCTCCCTAAGGATGTTTATCGTCTCATCAGTTACTCCTTGTTTTTAATGTGCTTAATTATGGTTTAAAATTGTTTTATTACTGTTATCTGCTGGTTTTATCATTTGTATGGAAGCCACTTTGAGATTATTTCTAAAGTGAATATCAGGATAGAAATGCTCAAGAATTTTTTTTTAAAAAAATCACAGAAATAATGAAGGTAGGCTGGCACTTCTCTGAGTACAGCAGCAGCAAGGGCTCACTGCTGTTGTCAGAGAGTAAAGAACTGTGCTTATATTTTGTACGTTCTGACCCATGCTAAGGCCAACACTGTGTTAACAGGAGTCTGCTTTTCTCATCTCTGGTAGCAAGGGAAGAGACCAGAACAGGTAAGTAATCTGGATCTGGTCCCCTAAAGGCAATGCTGAGGGGAGGGTATGCATGATTGCTGGTGTGAACCTCTTGGGCGAAGAATTGTTAGTGTGAGATTCTGGGTCATGGCAATGGAGGAAGAAAGCAAACAGACACTTCAGTGACTACAGGACCAGCAGACATTACCATAGGTAATCAAGTGCATCCTCCTTCCAAGATCTGGGCAGGCAAAGGCTAAGGGTGTTGGACCAATAGCCAAGACTGTCTCCTCTGAAAGAGCGAGAGCCAGGGAATGGATCCAGACATTAGAAGCAGGCAATGAACTTTACAAAGGAGCAAACTTTTGTGGGGTCTAGTTGCTGAAGAAACAGTAATTTAAGACTGCTATGTCATATATAGGACAGGATTATTTACTTCTCATATACACAGACTGAATTCAGCATGTGCCAGATCTTTGCCTCTACAATAGGAGATTCTGAGGTAAGGAGGAACTCTTGGTTACTCTAAATTAGAGTTGACCTACCAAACCAATTGTACAATGGTGCATCAACACATAAATAAATCCCACTGATTCAATAGGTCTACTCTATTTGGGAGTAGTAACAGGATTGAGGCCTATATCTCAAATAGCCAGACCCAATGTCCATACTAGCTGGGAAAATTTGGAAGTTGTAGTCCAAGAAAATAACTTTTCCAAGTTGTGGGATGATGGCTGCTTTTGATTAAGTCCAGGCTCTAATAGAATCTGGGAAGCTTGCTCTAATCTAAACAGAAAAATGGACTGTTCAAGAAATACAAGCAGTGTCTGGGAGTAATGATGCTTATGAGAAGACCAGGTAGGAAGCCTTCCCAGGAATACCTTCTTTGAAGTCAGAGTGCTTCCTCTTTGTGAACTTTACTCCACTCTTCCTCATACCACAATTTCTTTTTAAAAAAAATGTTTTTAGACTTATATTAATAATATTTAAATAATGCAAACATTGAAAAGTACAATCTGTTGAGAAATTCTGACCTAGATTACTTATTTGACCCTTGTTTCCAGAATTTATATCGCTCCATAAATTAACGTGATTCTAATGGAAGAGCAAATTGCAATGAATTATTAACAAACTCAATAAACAGAAACCAGACATTGGAAAATATTGTTTGTTTGTTCATTTTCTAGATTATGAATAGAGGAGGTTAGCTTTTCTGTTAAAGCCATAGTTCACATTTTCACCATTTATTCATGTATTGTGAAATGATTCAAAGATTCCCATAGGAAAACTTAACTGCACAGTGCTCAAATGTTTCTATAAATGGCAGACTTTTCACCAACACAAATTGGGGTGAACAGACAGGCTAGTTAGTACACTGCAACAGAGAAGGTTACTGGAGACCATGTTTCGATAAAGCACAAAATCTTTTAATGCAGAATCAGCTTTACAAGAGTTGCTACACATCTTAGTGAATTTATCAGTATGTTTCAAAACCTAATATATAAGTTGATGTTGTGTGCCTTTGAGTCATTCCTGAGTTATGGCAACCTTACATGCAATTTTCTTGGCAAGACTTGTTCAAAAAGGGTTTGCCTTTGCCTTCCTCTGAGACTACAGCCATTCCTGCACTACACCATTATAGCGCTATTATTCCACTTTCAGCATCCTGTGGGAATTCTGGAGTTTGTAGTTTCCTGAGGCCAAAGAGCTCTCTGGCTGAGAATTCTAAATGCCCCTCCCTAAACTGCAAAACCCCAGGAATCCACAGGCTGTTGAAAGTGGAATAATAGCACTATAACAGTGTAATGCAGAAATGGGCTGAGAGACTATGACTTCCCTAAGGTCACTCAGTGGATTTCCATAACAGAACAGGGATTCAAACTCTAGTCTCTAGAGTTGTGGTTAAATGTGCAAACTACTACACTATGCTGGCTCTCAAGGTGCTTAATCTAATTTTAGTCTAGAAATAATTGGAACCCACATTATAGTTAACCAACCAATCTCATTCATTTTAATCAGTCTGATCTCACTGGGATTAATATTAGATTTACCTCAACGATGCCTCTATTACACTTAGTGTCAAGATAACAGATTCACAATGGAACATTATTTAGGATGTCACTATACAAATTATATTTTAAAATACATCTTGTGTTTCTATGAATGTTTATGTAGATAAAAAAAGAGAGAGAGCGAGAGAGCAAGAAAGAGAATATTGTGTTCATTTCTGAATATTCCCTATCTGAGTTCTTCAGGGCTGTTGCAAAAATATCTATGTGCACGTCATGAGGAGATTAGTCTATGTAGAGAGAATGAACAGAACAGCTGTATTTTCCAGGTCAACTGTAAGAGTGGTAATTAAAGATCAGAATGGACTTTTCAGCTCTGCTCTCAGGTTGGGTGGGGTGAGTTTCAAATGTTTTAGCATGTTTTTGATCATGGAAGAACTTTCATTACAAGATGTCTTTTGTATTTTCTTAAATAAGTAAATTTAATACATATAAGATTATAAAATTAAAAATTATAAAAATTAATACATATAAAAGTACCAGTGACCACAAAGCACAGTGAGGTATTTGAGCTTTTCTATAATGCATGTGAAAATCCCTGTCTATCTTAAAGAAGAGGCTCATCTGATCTGAACAATCAAAACTATCAGTATGCCAGCTTTACCTGTTCAAATGAATGAAGTCCACTCTCTTTCCCTAACTGGACCATGTCTTCCATTATTGCTTTTTTCAGTTCCTAAACAAGAATACATGAAAAACAATTATTTATAGCCAGGAAGTTCTGTTCAGCAAAAAAGAAAACCATCTTGATAAAATGTTCTTCTGTTTCACATGTTATGCATATGTGGGCACGTGTACAAACAAGAGAGAGAGGTAGAGGAGGAAGAGAGAGAGAGGAAGAACTATGCAATGTTGCAAGCACTGTCAGTTTGGTGCTATGGATGCACCTACTGCCAGCTATTGCTCCCACAGACTTTTCCGGTGGATTGACAGCTGTTCATAGGAAGAAAAAAAATACATTCTTATTGTGAGGTAATAGCTAAAATTATGATCCTGTAACTCTTTTTGCACAAATCTTGGATTACACTTTCCACATATAGATAAGCAGGGTGGAAGTTTGAATTATTAGTCTGGAGGAAGCTTGGCTCTTGGAGATCAAATATTTGAGCTTAAAATAAAAGTGGGAAAGGTTTCAGGTCACCCCCTCCTGGCATGACATGTTGTTTCTGCCTCTGGTACAACATTTTCTGTTAAAGAAGCAACACTCAGGAACCCATCTACTTCATTACCAGAGGTATTCCTGCACCCACTTAAAGATTATTTATTATATAGATCTAACAATAGCAATTAATGTGCTTGCCCTAACACTACTACCTTCTCTTTAAAAGAATGCTTATCTACTTCCTTGATGTTTTTCATCAAGTGTCAGAATTAATTTCTCCAGATCCCAAAGAGGTGGAAATGCCTGTTGGCAGAATGCAGCTTCATTACTGCTGGGGTCCCACACTCCTCAAGAGATTTCCAGTCCCTTGCCTCTTTCTCACCCTTGCAATTCTGGCATACCTGCATGAGGAAGAACCAGAGCTTCGAGAAGTTACATTAAAAAAGTCATCAAATAATCTTTTCCAAGATGTTCCAAAGAGAAGATCTAATTACCACCATCAGGCCTATGGGACCACTGGAAGCTGCATCATACCACGTCAAAACATTGGTCCTTCTGGCTCAGTGTTGTCTGTCCTGACTGATAGGATCTCTCCAGTTTTTCAGGCAGAGGACTTTCCCAACCCAAGCTAGAGACTCTACGAACTTAAGATCTGGATGGAGGCCTGTGCTCTGCCATTGAGCCATGGCCCTTTGCTTACAACTTCCAATTAAGTCATACATTTCCGGTGTGGAGTCAATGTACTGGAACATCCACAGCACTTTAAAATCTTCACATTAGCAGACTGGTCGTCTTCTTTTTAGAATGCTACTGTACTTTTTCTCTAATTTAGGCAATGGCATAGAAATGTCATGATTTGGAATTGGTTTTGGAATTCAAAGGGAAAAAAACCCTCACAATGCAAGAGAGATATCATCTTGTAATAGTAATAACTTGTAACAGTGGAGCAGTACTCATGAAGAGAATGGTCAAAAACCCAAGACATTTTGCTGAGTATTCTCACAATGCAGAATTGTGCTTTTCTAGTAGAATCTTTTAAATGGATGTTCCAACCTCTGACAGACTAATCATCCTTCTGAACAGGACTAAATTACAACATATATTCACATTGTTCTACTTCACTAATTGCTTTTTTTTTTTTTGGAGTTGATTAATAGCACAAAATTATGTCTCCTCACTTGTACTACAGGTATAACCCAGATCTTTTAACCCAACCATGACTAATACTTCTGAACAAACATGGGTAATTCTAGGCACATTAGTCAGAACACATAACATACAGTTGCAGATCAACTGTAAATTGTATAACATTGTAGCATTGCCCATATTGGCCATTTGAAGTCTTCACCATGAGGTTCATCAGGTGTGCTGGCAAACTCTGAGACACTAACCTGAAATATCAACTCTATAATTTCTACAAGCAGCATAATCCTTGTATGTTTACAATGCACATGAGCGTGTGTCAAAGGACATACCACATTTTTACAAAGGTCTGCAAAAGTTCCCTCAAAGCCCTTCTTCTTGGCCCATCCTGGCATTACTTCAGTGTCAGGTACAACAATTCCCACCAAAAAGGCCTGCCAGGAGAAAGAAAGATAAAATTAGGAACTCTATTTATGATACGGCCTCCTGGCTGGGCCCCATGTGCTTTGCTCTCCTCTGTCTGCATGTAAAGACAAGTACTGCTTTGACTTTTGATTGCATTTTCTGTCACTGCTATGGCAGCTCCAGCTTATCACAAAAGCCAGAGCACCAGGGTAATGAGAGCAAAACAGAGTGAGGTTCCTTCTTCTGCTGACTGTTGATAACAGCTTCCACATAAATGGTTCTGCCAAACAGTTACTTCCACTCCGACAGTTCCTTCAGTTCTTCAAATTCCACTATTAAACTGGCTTCAAACATTACAAAGAAAAACTCTGTCCATCTCTATGTTAGCATGTCTGTGTCACTAGGCTCTCCACATGTTGCAATCTGCTCGTACAACTATGTAAATGGCATATGTTATGCACACCCCACTCCAAACAGCTTGCTGTGTATCTCAGAATACCTCATGGCCGGGGCATCAGTTGAAGAAAGCAACATTCCTTGCGCTACACTATGTTTTTGTTTTTTTTAAAAAAACTTAAGCTTATCTGTTCAGCTTATATCCATTCTGCATATTATACTGTGCACACAAGTGATGAAATTACAAGTACATGTGTGCTGTATCCACTTCTCATAAATGATGATGATGAAAAATTGTTATGAGTGCACTTCTCTTTATACAAGTAAATAAATCAAGGATGCACATTTTGATAATGGAAGTAGCATGACACTGGAGCGGCTGAGACACTATGGCTGAGTCTTTTCAAATATCTACTGAAGTAAAGATAACACCTGCCCTGTTCTTAAATGCAACTTGTAGGAGGTTATATTTAAGGCATTCTGTTCACAGAATGCTACCACAACTTTTAAAGAACATATAGAAAAACATGGAATTACCTGTAAACTATCTCCATGCACATATATCTGGGAGACAGGTTCACTACGAATGTAGATATTTTCAATTTTTTCTGGTGCAATGTATTCTCCCTGAGCCAATTTAAATATATGCTTCTTTCGATCAATGATTTTTAGCGTACCGTTCTGTGAGTAAAAAAAAATAACAACAAACAGTTATGCAGATCTAGGAAAACGCACAGGGCAACTCAACTGTACTGCACTGTAGCACTCATGAAATATAGTACAAGACAAGAATTATTACCAGGTTTATGTGTTGAGGCTAGCAAATGAAACTAAGACCATACCTCTGCTCTTTCTGAAAGCAGTACAGAAATAACTTGGCTTATGATCTACAGCATAATCCTACACTTTCTTAGTGGGAACAAAAGTCCTACTATGGTCAGTGAAGTTAACTCTCATAAGTATGTTTACGATGATAGCTATAGAGATTTACTTACTTAAAAAGTAAGGCTGAAAAATAGTGGCTGATTCAGTGAATTTCATGGATGAGCAGAGATTTGAAACCAGGCCTCCCTGCTCCAGGCCTGAGACATTTTCTATTAAAATACACAGGTGTAATATTTGAGATATTTCAAGATCATATTACCTACACTTTTAATCTAACACAATACTCATGAATGTCATTCCTTCTTTCTGAACAGAGCTTGGGAAGTTAGTTTTAAAAAGTAATTAGATGCATTAATAGTTCTAAGCCCTCCCAAAGTAGTTCATTGTTTTTATGTGCACAATCTTTAAAAAACAAATCTGTTCTCCTATTTCTTGGAAGTTATTAAAACAAGCCAGTTTTAAATTCTTGAGCCTGAGAAGCCATCTTGTCACCTTAACACCCACAATACAGAACAAGACAGCACTTGAACCACGTGATATTTAAGAATAATCTGAAAGTTACTTCTAGATCACAGAAGGAGTAAAGTTATTCTTGGTTAAATTACAGTCTGAATGTAATATAGTTCTACCTTTGTTATTAGAAAAAGGAATGAATGGTAAGTGGATATTTCCAAGCTTTTACCTGAATGTCCCAATAAAGTCATTTGGACTATTTTGGAAGACAGATGTAATTTGTCAGTTTTAACCTTAGTACAGTACTTGTTGCATGCAAAGTTAGTAGTTCAGTACGTACAGATAACCACTTCCCGACATCCCCTGTATGAAGCCATCCCTCCTTGTCTAATGCTTCAGCAGTTCTCTCATCATCTTTCAGGTAGCCTTTGAAAACATTTGGACCTTTCACGCAGATCTGCAAGAGAGATCGATTTACTGGTAAATGCTAGGATGAATTTCTGTTTTCATAATAGACTTACACTAATCTATTGTAATCACACAAACCACAAAAAAATGGTCTCAAGACTCTTAGCCTGGAAAATAGACCAGGCTACTATTGTTCCCACACAAAGAACCCTTGTTTTATAATCACCTATCCTTTAGAACTACTGTAACTTTTTAAAAAGAGACTAGGAGTTGCTTTTTTAGTCCTGTTAAGGGGACGGCCTCCTATTACTGTTTCATGGCCAACAGCACAGATAACACAATTGTGGTACAGCAGAGAAGACTTTTATGTTCACATAACTTCTGGGGCAGGCGATGGAGTCACATGGCTTTTCAGATGTTGGACTGCAACTTCCAGCAGCCCTAACCAGCATCAACAACGGTTAGGAAGGCAGGGAGTTGCAGTCTGACAACATCTGAGGAGCTGATACTGTCTTCATCATGGTTCTAAGGCTGGGTGTGGTGAAGACTCTATGAGTCAGCTAAATCATATGTAGTGTTTCTTCACACCATATTATATACCACCTGCAGTGGAAAGAAAATCTCAAGTTTTGGGTTATAAACCACAGTGGTACAAAGAACCAATGCAATATATGGATTCATGTGCCTCATTTCTTTGATGTTCTGAAGTTCCTCAGGGGAAGCCTGTATGGGGCTTACTCAGCTATGATTTCCTCTCAAGAGTTCACTAAGAACTCAAGTTGTTTCATAATATTTGACTTTATTTACAAATGTATATAGGTTAAGCACAAGTGGAAGCAAACAGCTTAACGCTTCAACAGAAAAAGTCAGGAGTAAGCCTTACTTTCAGCATATCCACAATGATCCTCTTGCCTGTGATTTCTAGAGGAAAGTCTCCCCTCATATTCTTAAATGCTGTTAAGTCTATGGCTTCTAGAGTTCTCACACTCTCTCTCACTTTCTCAGACTACATCCAGACAACGGGCTCCCAGCATTGCCAATTAGACCATACTATGTGTGGTTGTTTATTCTTTTTTAAAGGTGAGAAGAAGTGGTGAGAAAACAAGTGAATGCTATAAGGGAGGATATCATCACCCACTACAACATTCTGTGATTGAGGCAGGATAATTGCAGGATAATACAGGTTTTGTCTGAAAACAACTTCACTCTGCCTCTGAACCTGCAGCCTATTTCCCCTTTCTCTTGCATGCACATGTGCACACAACTTTGCATGTTAGCTTCCCAATTCAGAACCTTTGAGAGAGGTCTTGATAGCACCTTTCAACAATTAGCTCCTGCAAAAAGATATTCACTGACTAGTTAGCAACTTCGAGCTGTCATTATAACCCATAATACCCTTGTGTTCAAATCTCCCCTCAAACGATTCAACATAATAACTGTATTCACATTAAACAGAATACTGTCTTACACTAAGATGAATCTCAACCAGCAGAGCAAGAGCTGTTCTATTCTGTTCCACTGTGACTATCATACAACACCAAAGAGCCTGCCTATTGGATCCTGCCTGTTTCCTCTGGCTTTGTAGTCCAGAAAGGTACTAGCAGAGCAATCTGAAGAACTTGGGGGAGGAGAAAATCAGTGGGGCAACAACTGCTCAAGTTCAGGAAACCCCATGACAGCAAGATGAAAAGATAGGAGACTGGCTGGAAAAAGAATATGTTAGCCAGCTCCACAGCTGGCATGTTTTCCTCCTGTTTCATCTTTGGGTCTTGTAGATTACAGTCCGTTATCTATTACCTCCCCACACGTAGGCTGTTTTTGTGGTCTCAAACTCCACCAGACTCCCCTACAGTTTTTGTTGTGTGCCTCCAAACTGTGTCTGACTTACAGCAGCTTTCAGACAAACTTATCATGGGGTTTTCTAGGCAAGATTTATTCAGGGGAGGTTTGTCATTGCCTTCCTCTCTGAGCTTCAGAGTGTGACTGTCATCCTATGCAATGGTCTTCATGCAGAGCAAGGATATGAACCTTGGTCTCCCAGTGCCTAAGTTCAACACTCAAACCGCTATACCATGGTCATTCTCAGACTCCACCACCCTCCATTTTTTTCTGGTCAAAAAAACGTGAATTGAACTGTCTATCTGGTTTTAGGATCCCGAAAAATACACCAATATTTTTTTTTCAAAAACAAGTGAACTTCTGGCTACTCCCATATTTGTTTTCTTTCTCTTTTTGGCAATCTTTGTGGTCCCCCAAAAGTCCTGGGCCAACATCTGGCCTCTAGATCTGCCACACCAGCACCTTGCTGTATAGCTAAAGCCTTCTTAGATCCATTTGTTGTATGCTCCCTTTTGGCAGTGGTGCTATCAAAGTAGCGCTAGCAGAAGAAGAAAGGAAACAGAGGTTTCTGACTGTTAACAAAGGGCAAGTTTATGAGGGCAAATCCCTCTCTTTCTCTGTGGGCAGGTAGAGAGATCCACACCATTCTGTGGCCTCTGGGATACCTGCACATATTGCAGGTTCAGAATCTAAGGTGCAATCCTGCAACTCATGCCCCACCTGCCTCCTCTTGTCGGTTCTTGCCACTACCAAGTGGTGTCATCACTAGGAGCACTGGAGATGGACCACCACCATTTCAAAAAAAACAAAACAAAACACTGAATTCCTGACATGTTCATTTGCCTTACTTCTTGAGTACCATAGGAAGCTCCTTCTGAAGCAACTGACTCTGCTGTCCATTTTACCTGGTATAGATGAGCTAGAGATCCTGCGCCTAACACACAGTCCGGCACCTTTTATGGACTAAAAATGAAAAGGCAATGACGTTAGAATATACACATTACCTCGCCTTCCCCTTTGGAAGAAAAATAATTCAGTTCTTCGACATCCACCAGCTTGATTAGGTTACAAGGCAAAGGTGCTCCTACATGACCTGCCAATCAAATTGAAATATATTTATCAGTTTTTCAATGGGTAAAATAGAACAGAGCCAGTATGGTGTAGTAATTTGAGTGCTTGACTTCAACACTGGGAAAACAGGGGTTGAATCTCTGCTCAGCCATGGAAACTCACTGGGTGACCGTGGGCAAGTCACACTCTCTTAGCCTCAGAGGTAAGCAATGGCAAACCCCCTCTGAACAAACTTTGCCAAGAAAACCCCATGACAGGTTCACCTTAGTGTTGCCATAAATCAGATATGACATGAAGGCACACAACAACAACAATAATCTCCAGAGTCACTCCCCAACAGTCTGAACTGGCATTATGTATACTTTATTGCTAACTCAAGGAAAAAGTGGCTCCAAGATATCATTCCCTACTGCCTGAGGGGTGGAGGAAAGTGAATATACACTTGAGGCCCAGTATTTATTTATTTAATTTATAACCCACCTTTCTCATTGCAAGAGCCCAAGGCAGCCGCACAAGACCCAAGGAGGAAAACCCCAGAAGGAAATCCAAATAGAGTTACAATTTATCATAAGTGCTGAACTTGTGATCTAAAGAAACACAGTCAGCCCTCTATATCCATGGCTGTAACACTGTTTCCACTGCTATTCTGTGCCATTTTTAATAGAGACTTATAAGTCTTGCCTCATGTCTTCAAGCCTCGCGAGACTGAGAGAGACTGCAGACTCGAGGCATGTCTTATCAAGTCCCTATTAAAAATGGTGTAGGGCAGCAGCAGAGCTGGTGACATGCCCAGCCAGCCACCTGACTCTGACTTGCAAGGGACTCCACCATCTTGAAAGCAGAACCAGTCGGCTGACGTGCTCCCCAATGCACATTCTAATGTGTCATACTTTTATTTTTTGAGTGTTATGTATGATTTGGGATGCCTACAGACAGTCAAGGTTTTCCCACTTTTGTGGCGGTCCCGTGTGAATGTGGAGGGATGTCATTACAGATCTAATGTGCCATTACTTCAGGCTGACATTTGTCTGATGTCAGCATACTGGTAGTTCTTATTGCCAAAGAGACAAACCATTGACTTGTATGCCTGTTTGGAAGGAAAAAGTGTTGGGGCACCAAAGTCAAAAGATAACACTGTAATTGTGCATGCTATTATCCTGCACACACATTTGTGACATCTTAGGATTCTGGCTGTACTCTTTTCTAGCTCAAATAACCAAATTAACTCAAATTCTAAGGGGAAATAAGACAATCATGTCTAGGTTTGTTTTTTGTTTTTTTACCTGATGTCCAGTCCCCTGGAGTAGTAAAGGTACATCCAGCTGTGCACTCTGTTTGACCGTAGCCTTCATAAACCTGTCAAAAATGTATTATTTCAAAAAGACTATGTTTAGCACTTACACTGAGCATTTATCTGAAGCCTGGAAAGGAAAACAAAGAAAAAAGATGTTCTCTCCTTTGCAACATTCTGTGTAGGAGGTGATTGATATCACTGAACATAACCTACATTACTTTTTTTTTTTTGTTGCACAAACAGAGTTTCTGAGTCTTGAAATTAAAAATGGGAGAAAGAGGATAGAAATGAAAGAAAAATCATCCTTTGTAGGAACTCCTTGCAAATGGGAGAGGCCACTGTGATGTTACGGATTTTTTGGAGGAAAAAAGATCTATTGTGTTTGTTAGAGAAATGAAGGTACAATACAGTTCTGCATGTAAGGAATTGTAGATGTAATAAGGTAGGGGATGACAGTATGCAATGTGGGTGAGTAGCTGAGTGTTTGATTAGGATTTTTAATTAGGATTAGGCTGGTATGTGTGACAGATGGACAGTTAGAAATATGAGTTAGCAATGTAATGGTCAGTGATAGAGAGTAGTTAGATTCAAGTCAGTTACTTAAGAGTTAGTTGATTAATTAGATATATGAGAGAAAGAGAGAAAGATATGAATGTTGAAGTTAGGAATATGAATAAGAGGCTCAATCAATTTTTAGATGTGTTATATAAGTAATTTTAAACTTTGTGTTAAACTTCTGTGTAATAAAGTATTTTCATATTACAGTTGGCCATCCTCATTTGTGGGTTTAACTTTTGTGGATTTGATTATTAGTGAGTAATTCTTTTCCAGGGAAATCTTCCCTCTTGGCTGCTCCAATCAGGCTGTGCAGCCCTTTAAAAATCCACCTCTGGTTCTCCTTGTCCTCCACCAGCTGCTGCCTGGTCAGCTAAGGACAACTCACACCCTGGTTTCTTACTTTTGAGGAAGCCTGGGAGCAGAGTCTCATGGGTGCATGCCCCACTTGCCAGACTCCTCCAGAGTAAATGGAGGGGAGAGGATCGGTTTAAGGCTCTTGATTTGAGCCAGTGTGTTTACTCGAGAGTAAACCCTGCCCACCTGAGCTACCTAGAGATATTCACAGTTCTTCCACTTTCACAGGAGTCCTGCACCCCAGCCCCTAAGGGCTGAATGTATACACTTGTGCCTCTGAGAACACCACATAAGGGTTATTGGAATGCTTGAGTTCAGACACATGGTGTCTGTAGTGGCAGCAGTTATTCAGTGGTGGTGTTTTCTGGTGGTTGGATTAGATAAGGTCTTGCACAGGAACCACAAGGACACCTAGATGCTCCTAGTCCTCACATCTGATGCTGTAACAGTAGGCAGGAGGAGGAGGCCCTCACAATTGGTGGAAGAGGCGGGGATAAGTAGAAGCCCTCACAGCCATATTTCTGGAATCTACTTTATACCAATAAACAAGCAAACAAACAAACAAGTGGCTGAGAAGGCAACTTAGAGTACTCTAGGTGGAACAATTATAACTATCAACACACTTTTTAAAAAATAATATCTGCTAATGATACAACTGACTTAGGCTAGTGCTACAGCCCTCTGCCCAAGCCTAGAAAGGTCTGCTTGCTACTGATGTTGCAAAAGAAGGAATGACATTGCAAGTCTCGGCCCATTCTGGTCCCCTAGCCTCAATGCCAATGAAAAGACAGAAATAAGTAGTTGTTTTCTAGTTATTTTCTGATTTGTGGCTTTTGGAGGGTACCATTTTGGGAACACAGTTGCAGTAGGGTTGGCAGATGTAAATTCCTTTTAAGTAGAATTGAGAGGCAGAATGTCCCATTGTGGTTGTAATGATCTGTTCTACCACTCTCTCCCCACCCTTGTCTGGTTAACATCCAGCCACAGACTCAAGGGTTTTGTTTTTTTCCATTAGCACAATACTTTGAGAGAATCTGGATAATTATTTAGGTACACCATACCTGACATCCTAGGGCTGCTCGAAGGAAACCCAAGACAGTGGGTGAAGCAGGAGCAGCTCCTGTTACAATCATCCTCACACAACCACCCAGGCTTGCCTGTCAGATAAACAGAATTTTGAAAGAGAATATAACAGATACATCCAATACTATACAGATTTGCACAGCTTGTCTTGGATAACATCAACACCTGCCTACCTATTCTATTCAAATAAATCATGACCTTACTGCATGAGCTAATCCTACTATTCTTACCTACAGTTCCAAAACTCTACCTTCCCTCCCACACAGTATGAAAAATCATCCTACATGCTGAGAAGAGCTGCAGACATCTTTCTCCTACACGTGTGCGTGTGCACGCACACACACACACACTTCAAAAGCCTTGGGAGAAAGAGCAAATCTCCCCTTCCCCACAACCTGTGCTAATACCTATACATTGCTGAAAAATGTACCAAAAGAAGTATTTTGGAGGCAGTGATGAAGGACAAGCAAAGGAAGCCATGAGATGGCTCCTTCCTCTCACTGAAAATTTCTGATCTGGGGTAATGATATTGGTAATTTGCTTGCTTTCAAGACCAAAGCAAGATGCCAGTACTGAACCATTATGCCTAAATGTCCTCCTATCTGTTTTAAGGAGCTTCTTCTGATTTTATTTTATTTTAGGGTGGCAGTCATATTTGATATTAACATACTAATATTAACATGCTAAATTATTTTAACATAAGCCATCTTGATTTACGTCATTCTGCTCAGAATCAGCAAATGCATTGCAGTAAGAAGATGGTTGTGGATAGCCTTGCCAAGTCCTGAATTTGTGTTCTGCTTAGAGCACACCAGTCTAATTCTTGCCAGTTAAAGGCTGAGGGTGAGCAGTTCATAGATTAAAGAAACAATTGATTTCCCTAGCTAAAAATAAAAGAGGCTTGTTACTGCATGCCATCTGATTAAGCATAAATTAAAGAGAATTAGATAGTCTAGCACTGCTTTTCTCTGGGGGCCTATCACAAAATCAGCAGGGGCATTTCTGATTGTATGCCATAGGCCATGAAGCATTTCCTTTTCCCTTCACTTACGTCAAATGAATTGTATGTTTACTGCCTTGCTTCTAATTTCTGATTACCATTTTCTAGAGAAAAAAACCACAATTGGTTCAAGCAAATATTACTGACTAAATTTTTAATTAGTGGCTCTGGGCCATTCTGAGAAGCATCTTGCTTCTCATCTGCCCAACTTACCTATCACTATCTAAGAGTGGTGGGGTGGAGGTATAAAGATGAGAGCTAATGTGGTGCAGTGATTGGGAGTATTACATTAGGACCCTGGGAGACTGAATCCTTGCTCAGCCATGGAAACCCACTGAGCGACCTTAGGCGAGGAAGACTCTCTCAGCCTCAGAGGATGGCAATGGCGAACTACCTCTGAACAAATCTTCCCAGAAAACTCAGTGACAGGTTTGCCTCTGGGCTGCTGTAAGTCAGAAGCAACTTAAAGGCAGAAAACAACAAAAGAGGTATAAATTATAAGGAAGGGATTCAGCTGAGAAAAGGCAAAGGGGCTCGGTGTGGTGGGGGGAGTGAAGAAGTGGACTCTGCCTATGTCTTACTGGCTAGAACTAGATAGGACCAGAATTAGACAGGACTAGAGAGGAGATCTCCGCCAGGAGATCTGTCTAACACAGGCTGGCCCAGTGGAACAAGTGGGAGGAGTGAGCCATTCAAGAATTCCTTCTCAAGTGTAAGAAAATGGGCACACACAGGACCAAACTGGAAGTCAGCATGACTCAGTTTTAGAATTTTCACAAGAAGAGGGGTGTGAATTCTATATGAGGAATGGCAGCTTGTGTAGAGTCTCTAAAATATTTGTTTATTCTTTTACAAGAGCTTTTCTGAGAATTTCTTTTTCTTCCTTTCTTTTATTTCTTTTACAAGAGTTTTTCTGTGAATTTGAAAGAGCTTTTATAAAAATAAAACAGTTGAAAACCTGAAAAAAATGAATAACACCTTAGTTGTAATCATAAGCAACATTGTCTTTTGCAGCAGAAGTGCACGTGGAACTGGCTACTGCTGCTTCCAGATTGGTCTGGAAATTAGCCAAGGCACTTCCCAACTTCCTGTCCTCAAACAGCATGAACAAAAATGATACTGACTCAGTCTCAAATGCAAACTACCCTTTCTAAATGTACAGACCCTCCAAAGTCACTTTCATTTTTATCACACAGAAGAACCAGCTTTTCCCCAAGATCTTTACCTGTATTTTATTGAAGAACAGTTTATCCCACAGACTGTCATTTCTAATGATCCCACTTTGAACTTCCGCCTTCTTACGCTTGGCAGCAAATTCCAGAAGCCAGCGTTTCAGTGGGGTATCTGCTTGGCTGAAGATCTAAGAGAATACAGAAATGGTGGGTGGGAGGGGGAAGATGAAAAGAATACATGGATATAAAAGGAAGGAGGACCAAATTTATCACTGGCATAAGCAGACACGGTACCACAGATGCCAGCAGTATAATTAATTGTTTGAATTAATCATAACTACACCACTGCTAAGAGTTGACAACAGCTCTTCTGTTGCAATTCATTTTGAATTATGCTCTCTTTCTTTCTTTTCCTTCCCAAAGAGAACAAGCAACCAAGACAACAAAGTCACTGAAAAATATTTAGAGATTAAGCTGTCCTGAGGGCTTCTACTATGCAATTAGCTTGGCAGAGCTACAGAATTCTTCAGAAAAATTGTAGCAATAGAGTAAAAACATCCGGTAACTGCAGAGAAGTCCCCCACTCTTTAATGAGCTAATTGTGGTTAGTCATTAGTTTTTATTAATGTTTTGTGTAGAGATGATTCTGCCAAATCAAACTAACATTCACCAGAAGTTATTTTATAAATATATTTTAAAAAGCCATTAAAAAGTGAATGCCACATTAGACTATAGCATTTAAATATTGATTACCAAGTACTTTTCCCTGCTTCGAAATCTGAACAAAATATAAGAGAGACGTGCTCATGGTTGTGCTATCCTGGAGAGCAACTAATGTCAGTGAAATGTAGTAAAGTCGTAGGTGCTCATACCCCACTGTCGACAGCATAATACAATTAGAGCAGGGAAAAAAGCAACAGTCACAGACTGTCTTGAAATGTTCCTGATACCGTGCAATTTTCACAGTGTCACTCAGCAGCAATCCCACATTATGCATGTATGGAAAGCACGAACCAACATACAGTGACAGGAATAGAGAAAGTTAGTTTATGTGGAGTTAGATCACTGGTCCATCTAGCCTAGTTCTGTCAACTCTGACTGGCAGCAGCTCTCCAGGGTTTCAGGTAGGGTTTTTTCCTAGCCCTTCCTTGGGATCCCGGATGGTCCCTGGTGAATCCCCATCCAAGTTCTAACCACATTTAATCCTGCTTAGCTCCAAAAATCAGACGAGATTTAGTGTGTTCAGGATGATAGGGTGGATGACAGTTGGAACCACCCAATGACAGCACACTAGCTAGACACTCTTCCTGGAAACAAAACAATATCTTAGTTCTAAAAGCCAGGAGTACAAGGGCCAATACTTTGAAGGCTGCACAGCAGAACTGTTTGAAGATGGCTGTGTTGTTCATTATTTTCCACAGATCATTTGTACATAACACATGTGGACTAATTGTGTAGTAGGAGGTTGGAAAATCTCATCAACCTAACCTAATTGGAAAAGCAGGGGTTTAGCTGAATTTTAAGAAATCAAAGTTAGCAAAGAAGGATGATTCATTTAATGTCAAAGTGGGTAATGAAAAAATAGAAATAATTAAAGATTTTGATGGCTCTGTCATTAATCAAAATGGAGACTGTAGTCTAGAAACAGAAGAAGATTAAGACTCGGAAGGGCAGCTATTATACATCATTAAATACCAAAGTCAAATGTCATCTTAATTTGAATGGGAGCAATTAAATACCAAAGTCAAAAATATCCATGCCAAAGTGTTTCCAATACTTAGGTAAGGCAGCAAAAGCTGGACAATGAAGAAAGCTGGCAGGAAAAAAATCAATTCATTTGAAATATAATGATGGAGCGGAGTTCTAGGGATGCTGTAGACTGTCAAAAATACAACAGAATGGGTCCTAGAGCAAATCAGGCCTGAACACTTCCCAGAAGCCAAACTGACTAAACTGAAGCTGATGTACTTTGGACATATCGTGAGACAAGATGATTAACTAGCCCAGTGGCATGTTTTCCTCCCTTTCTCCTCCAGTACTGTCCATGGAAATCAGGGGTCCTTGCCCTATGCAAAGCTATAGTTAAATGTTAACAGCATAGGCTCAGTATACACAAAGGGGCAGGTATGATATCTGCCTAAGAATTCAGTGGGAAAGGATATTGGCTACTGCTGGCTTGTAGGAAAGTGAAAAATGCAGCAGCCCAGTTAGCATATAGCAAGAAATTTTTCATTGGGAAGCAGAGAGAAAAACTGAAGGTTTCTGTGGATACCTGTAGAAAAAGAGGTTCCTGTGGAACAACATTTTCACAGTTAATGACAAAAATAACCCCCAATAAATGAATTTTAGTTAGAAAGTATATTGTGAAGCTCTCCCAAAAAGCAGATCTATTTAACATATAATATTTTACACATGTAAAATAGTTGTTTAAATTAAATCACAGTGGCTAGGAATTAAATGCATATTCTGTAGGCGATTTTACCATAATAATCTGAACAATAAAGTGCTGTCTAATCTGCAAACTTGTGAAGATTCCATCCACTTGATTCTTTTTTTTCAAATATTTTACTTTCAAAAGTCAAAATTATTACATATGCTTTTTCACTAGTGAAATTTATGAAGCGTTAGTGTTTTGAGTTTTGCAAGAGTCTACCATATCTTTTTTGGGGGTGGAGGGTACCTGAACTCAATTTTTAAATGCTCATCTCACATTTTAAGTTGCTTCAATGTAGAATTTTGGGGATTGAAGGAAAATTCATAGGGGCAGAATTTTTAGGGGGCAGGATAATTCTCCCCACACCTGTTCCTACAGCCCTGAAGCAGCTGTTAAAGGAACAAAAGGAAGCATTCACATTGTTTTTTGATTACATAATATAAGAAGATTGGAGACAACCACTGATCATTAAAATGACTATTAAGCTTACCTTGTCATACATTCTGTTCAGTAGTCTTGGTACAACAGGAAATATGGTTGGGCGTAATGCCTTCATATCATCAGACAGCAAGCGAATATCCCCTTGAAAGAACCCGATTCGGCCCCCGTGGCAATACACTACAGACTGGGGGTGAAGAAGGCAAGGAAAATAAATGAGCTTCATTAATTTACCCACTTGTATGTAACTACTCTCTTGCACCTTTCACATGAAGCCTTTGTAGGTTTAGGGGTGTTAATGAACTACTCTCTTTGATTTGGGCAATACTGTGGATCACTTTGCCCAAACGTTTCTTTCTACAGTTAAGAGTCCCACCTTTTCCCCACGTACGCATTTGCATAGAGAACATAGTAACTGAACCAGAAGATTTATTAATATAACTGGCATCAACTGCTGTTATGATGGTGACTGTGAAAACGTGCCCTTCAATGGTTAGCCACTGCTGGTCCATGAATTACATTCATTCATGTGCATGGTCAGGATACCTGAGGCCACTTGCATATACTGTATCCAGATAAACTTACTTCCTGGATAGAACCAAAGTAAATAGCTTTATTGGGAGGTGGGCATGAAGCCCTTCAGCTGGTAAACTATGACTCCAATCAGCCCTATCCAGCACAGCCAACGTGAAGGATTGTGTGAGTTTTAGTTTAACATCTGTAGGGCTAAACACTCCAATCTTTCCTTTATTGCCACTATTAGCAATGTGCTGTCTACAGAGCTGGCTTCTTGTGTTAGCTTCTTGTGTTAGAAAGACACAGTTCCTTGAAATCCAAGTTTAGCATTTACAAAATGGCCTCAAGTCAGCTGGGCTCCTTTAACTCTTGTTAAAATTAACCATAGTTTGTTCAGGTTCAAATGACATGGTAAGCTGTGGTTAATCTGAAATCAGAACAGGAGATTTCAACCTCCTTGTGATCATGCTGGGGCAGGGGATGGGGGCACGAAAGCAGCACGAGGTTTGGTTCATCCTTGTAATGCTAAACTCTGATTTAGCTTTACATCTGAACCAGCCCACTGTTTTATTAACTGGTGGTGGGAGGGGGACAAGTTGACTTCCACTGGCGCTAAGACCTTACCTGCACCATTCTCTCAAACATGTGTGCTAAAGGCAAATAGGAAATGTGTACATCCTCATATGTAGGAGACCACTGACTCTGGAAAAAAAGAACACAACAAGGAGCCCCGCAAGGCCCGGGTCAGTCCAGTCAGATTTCTTACCTGTATCACTCTTTCAAACATGTGAGCCAAAGGCAGGAAGGAGATGAGCACATCGTCCTGTCTCGGAAAGATCACTTTCTGCAGATGAAGGGCATGGGAGACAGAAAGGAAAGAAACACTGACAGGAAGACACAACAAGAAAGTCATAAAACAATAAAAAGAAAAATGGCACCAAGAGGAGCAAAGGGGGTAAAGATTATTAAGCGAGAAAAGAGAACAGTGTTTGAAGTGATGTGTTAGGCCACAACACCAATGGAACTATGTTAGCAGGAGTGGTGAATAACACAAGGATGTATGCAGAGAGAGCTCTCCGCTGCACAGGGCATGTGGGTGTTCGGAGTGCAGAGTTCTGAGTGCAGACATGCCCTTCCAACCAAACACCTCGATTCTCAGATCAGACTCTCCAACCTACAGGACTTTGTGCTGGCTGTCCTTGTCCTTTATATTTCTGTGGGCCCAAGAGATTCCAAAAGTAGGACACATATCTTTATCCCGAGCAGTTTCCAGAAAAGGTTCCCAAATACTAAGCACCAAAGATAACTGTTTATAAAAACAAGGATCAAAACTCATGAAGAGTTACTTTTTTTGGACTACAGCTCCCTAAAATCTCCCAACAAGCATGGCCAGTGCCTGACAGCTGAAGAATTTGAAGAGCTGTGGCCCGAACGGCAATTTTACCACATTCTTACATGGATTTGGAACATAAGTATATCCTGAGTCAGTCAACTGGTTTTCCACTGACTAGCTGTGGCCTCCAGGGTCTCAGACATGAATCTTCTCCAGCCTTGTCTGCAGAGGCTAAGACATCGGATTTTCTCCATGCAAAGCATGTGCTATATCCCAAGCCACAATCCTTCTCTTTTGCACACCATTAACTAGCAAATGGTTTGGTCTTTTCAGGCTTTCCAATAAACACAACAACAATTTTTGCAGGCATTCAAAAGTTCAAGGTCACTAGATCATAAAGTTCCCATCTTTTTTCCCCCTGGAAGACTTCTTTTGTCTTTTTCAGATGCCCAACATACAATGCTGTGACTCAGAGCACGCGCTTTATGTGTGCAAGGCCCTAGGGTTGGTCTTTGGTATATCTACATAAACGTGGGGAGAAGAACCCTATCTCAAACCACTGAAAGCTGCTGCCAGGGCTTGCTGTGTTTTTAAACAAAGCAAAGCATATGATAAGAAAAACCAAACTTTATAGTCAACAAAATTCTGTTTATCAAATAGCTGTTAAAGACACAGCAATCCTACCGGAGAAAAATATGGCATCATTATGAGTGAATCTTGCAGTCTTGATATAGTAGATACCAGCTGCAGATGTTTACAGTTTTAATATCTAGTAGGCATTTGTCACTCTGATCATAAAGTGTCCTAGGCACACACTTACTCCCTTCTTTTGTTAAAAATACATATGAAGGAAGGAAGTACAATTTTAATCCATCTGAACCATGAGGAAAATCAAAAGCTATTAATGTGGAAAGAAAGTGCCACAAAATTATGAGTCCACATGAGTAGACTTCCTCAAGAATGACAAACTAAAATATTATTAAAAAACACACACCAACTTTTCCAAACTTATTTACATCATTATAAAAATTATGAATAATTTGTAATTGTAAAAACACCTTGGAAATGTAGGGTAGTATTGGACTCCTGTTTAAGATCTGAACTTTAAAGTACCGGTAATTTTTTTCTGGATACATAAACTCCAAAACAAGAGACCAAAACCAAGCACATTTCTCATCGTACAGAACTTCATCAACAGTGCAATCTCTTCCCAGTATAGTTAAAAATGGATGAAAGAAGTGGGCTTCAGGCATCCCTTGATAAAAAATTATATAAATATAATCAATGTTGTATTTAAATAACCGATGATTGTTTCAATTTATAGAATTGATTATAGAATCAACTGATCATTGATTCTATGTTGCCTGTGTCTGGTCATTAAGTTCTCTAAGCGCCTTGCCATGAAATTAATAACCTGTTCAATGTGTATTCTTTGCTAACTGCTATTTTGTATTTAACTATTGCAAAAAGGGGCTACTTTGTTTCCAGGTTTCAGCACTGCTAATTGCTGTTTCATAGTAATCCACAGGACACTCTATTTCATGTTAGAGTAGAGCGGAAAACTGAAAGTAAAGCTGGCGGTGCTGGGATGTCTTGGGAGCAAAAGTACTGTGGAGATAGACAGGGACAGAGAAATATTCATGAAGGGTCACCCTGCTCAAGGGCATGTTGGATTGTGGAAAGCACCAGCCTGGGAAAGTAAAGGGAGGACAGACACATGAAGGGATTATGGCTTGGAACAATGAATGTTTTGTGTGCCTAAAACTTGATAACTTATAAAAGATGTATGCTGCATATACCTCAAAGTTTTGGCAATTTCTGTGGAAGTGTGCTGTGCTGCTCATGCCTATCCATAAAAAATAAAATGACGTTGAGTTTTTGCAGAGTGTGGGTCATCCAGTACATGGCACCTTGCAACTTCTAAACTCATTATTTTCTCACATTCAAATGAAGGCAAACAATGAACAGGAAGAATTAACAATAAGTTCACTGGAGGTTTCAGTTCTCTCTCAAACAAGGAAAATAATTCTTCCTATTTTCATTCATCATTTAGATCAAGGTGAGCACAGTGTGACCTGCAGGCCACGTGCAGCCCCACTCGGGATATCACTGCAGCCCCACTAACAGCTGCCACCCACAAAAATATTTTAATTTTTTTTTCCTGAAAAAGCTCATCTCCTCCTGCAGAGCATGCGGGGGGCAATTCTTCTACCATGAGCTGTTTTCTGCCATGATCCTCCCCACTTAAGTAGTTGTTTTACTGCAAAGAGAGTCCCTTTTTTAAAACCAGAAGTGACTCCGGAGAGCTAGTTAGGCCCAAAAATAGAGCAGAGAAACACTCAAACGTGGCAAAATAGCTCCTCTTGCCTCCTAGGGAGTGTGTGTGTGTGTGTGTGTGAGATCTGAATAAACAAATAAATAGGGTCCATGAGGAGTGCTCTGACCAGATGTGAGAGGGGTCATGTACAGTCATGTACTTAGGCAGTTTCCCCTGCTGGCATATACCCATTGTAAGCATCTGATAACTCACCTGCATAATAACAAATAAGGTTTAGCTTCACAGAAAAAAGGAACTCAGTAATTAGAAGAATTGTAATTACAATACAAAGGTCTAACAGTCAATGTAATAAGGTGACATTGGTCCTTTTAAATAAATCTTTAAAAAATAAAAATAAGACAGATACTGATTTACTGCAGGAACTTCATTGTGATATACACTCTAGTCTGAGGCACACAGAGGAAAAAATGTGGAAAGGTCATTGACAGACTAGTAGATGATGGAGTCAACATGAGAAGAAGTGCAGCATTTGAGCTGCCTTGACCCATTTTAGATTAGCAAGCTCTGTTATCTGATTTTAAAGCTGAAGCCTTAATTATTTAAAGCCTGTCCTCCCAATCCTGGCAGCAGATTCAGTGGGGACAAGGCTGAAACTTCAAGGAGACAGTTTTACATGGTGTAGGTCAGGGAGGCACACACTCCCAAAGGTTGGAGGGGGCCATTTTACCTCTCCAGACCTTCAGCATGATGCATTGGCAGGTCCAATGGTGAGTGAAGTGACTTTTCTGGCAACTAGAACTCATCTCTAGTCATTTTCCAAAGGCTTTTGCTGTTCTTGTTGTTTTCAGGTACCCTCATCCCGAAACAGGCCCTCTGCAGACTTGCTCCAGCCAAAGCACCCACAACACTCTTCTCTCCCAACCTGCGTATGGCCCCATGGGCTGCATGGTTCCTGTCCCTCTTATAGATGGTTTGTACAACAAAATAACATAATACAGCTCCTTCTGCTGCCAATTTTGCCAGTCAAATAGATAAACGGAATAAAGTATTACCTCTGTCACTTTCAAAAAACCTGAAAAATCAGCAACCACATTCCCATGCGTCAGCATTGCACCTTTAGGGTTACCTGGAGATCAAAGAAAATGAATATATCAGAGTTTGCTTAGGAGTTTCCAAAGCCATGTCAATGGAAGTTCTTTTTTATATTTCTTTTTATATTTTAGGAACTACAAATCCTTTCATTGGCAGTTGAAATCCCCTACAATATAATTAATTAAAGTTAAATAGAATTTTCCAGTAAATTGTCCAGTGTAATTTGCCAATGGAAAATATTTTGGCAATGGATCCATAAGTCCTTCTCCTCCATGCTCAACATCTGCTCTGGAGAAAGGGGAAGTGGAAAGTGATGTATGTGTAGAAAAACAGGTCATAGTCCTGTTGGATGAGCAGAAATCCATTCACACAAGGGTGGGCTTAGTTCACAGTTCTGTCAACACCACTGTCATAAACAAGTTTCTAATTAAAAAGACAATTATATTTGTGCTATAGGAATATCCATGCAGAAGAGACCAACAATTCTGGAGTCTCTCAGATGCTTTTCTTGGGCCATTTCTACACTACACTTTTATAGTGCTATTAGTCCACTTTTATAGTGTTATTATTCCACTATTATTCCCCTCCCTAAACTGCAAACCCCAGGATTCCATAGGAGTTTGAAAGGGGAATAATAGCACTATAACAATGTAGTGCGGAAATGGCCCCTGTCATGAAAAGGATGGCCAGTCACAAAAAGTTTTTCAACATTTATTTAAAGTGCTTTCAACGATAAAATCTCACTGAAGCATAACCTCCCTCCTCCCAAAAATCTCTTAATATGAAACACAAAATGCACCTAAAAGTGAACACCACAATACAGATACTCCCCATTCTCCATGGAATACTTTTCTATCTGATAAATTTGGCACAACAAGCCTTTCTTTTGAGGGATGCTACAGTTTCAAGCAGTCATAAACTACACTTAAAGGCATATATTGAACCAGCTTGCTTGTTCCCAGACTAACTTGAAAACAGAAGCAGCTTGAATAGAATGAAATCAAATTCCAACACATTTTTCATTTTCGTACCTTACCTTTTCACGGAGGTGGGAGGAGGCGCTCACGCAAGAAGCCTCAGCAGGAACGCTGCCGCTTCCCTGCTGCTTCAGTTCTGCAGCAGCTTCTTGGTTGCGCAAGTGCCACGCAAACGCCCCGTCCCTTCCTACCGCAGAGCAACCTGGGAATTGCAGGCTAGCGCTGAAGAAAGAAGCGCGACCGGCCTGGCTCCTGATGCACCGCACACCAGGTAAGTGCGCGCGGGCCCCAGGAGCACTGCCATTTTCGGCTTATGTGTTTTAGGGGGTTGGTTTTAGCTGGGTTGGTGGGTGGTGAGGATTGGGTATGTTTTTAATGTCTTTTAATGTATTTTAATGAATAATGTATTTCATGCTGTTCGCTGCCTCGATCCATGTGGAGAGGCGGGATACAAATAAATTTTATTATTATTATTATTATTATTATTATTATTATTAAAGCCGAAAATGAAAAGGTGTGTGTGCAGTCCGCGTCAGGCCCTTAAGCGTCATGTAAATGGGAGTGCGTCATGCAGACCGCTCCTCCCATTTATGTGATGCTCAAGGGGCCCTCTCGCTTTAGAAACGCTGTGCAAAAAGGGCCACAGTTAGGAGACTCCCAGGTGACAAAATCATTTCTTTTGTAAATTCATGACTTCTTAGCAAAGCAGGGTGCTGTCATTTTAAGCAGCACCCAAACTTTCTGCATCCCTGATTTTAACAGAATTTTAATCAGTTCATTAATTTTTATTAGCTTCAACTACTGTAGAACTGGCATTTACAACATCTTATGTAACCATTCACTTAAGTAAGAATATACTGAGCTTAATTCAGGTTTCCACCACTTATCTGACAGAGTACTATCAGAAAACAGATTTGAAAAGCAGGACCCATGTACTGTACTGCAGTGAGCATGAAGGACTTAGGGAGACTCACTTGTCACCAACTGCACATACACTGCTTGCAAAGCCTCTCAACAGGCTTAGCATCGTTTCCCCCTTCTCAGCTTGCTTTGCAAGCAGCAGACACATGTGAGTGCTCCGAAGTGAGCCTCCACAGGCAAGAAGAACTGGTGAAAGAGTGGAATCCCAGTCCAGTTAATGTAAATTGTCCTCAGTTTGAAGGTATCAAAAAATCATCAGATAATGAGGTGTCAAAAAGTGGGGGCTTCCTGTACCTAAGATTCAGAAGGCTATATCTCAGTATTACTATAATATTTTCTCTTCTTAGAGGATTTTTAAATTCCATTAAATATCCTTCTAGAACAATAATGCATTTAAATTTTGGAACTTGCACTAATCAAAATTAAAGGCAATTTAAATAGATACACACACCACTTTTCTGCCGTAGAACAAATAGAACACCCAAACTAGCTAACACAATCTTTTTTAAAAAAGAATTGTATAATGCTGCACCCCAAGCTTACATGTCACACCTGCAGTTTCCATTTTGAGACTCTAGTATCTATAGATCCCATGCCTCTAACATCTAGCCAGGGTAATTTTTTTTAAATCCCAAATTTTATAACATCTGATGAAGACTTCTACAAGGACTTGAAAGCCGGTTTTTTAAAATGATACTTTGCTGGTCCAATAAAGCTACTGCCAGATCTGATTTTAAAATGCACATAAAATGAAATAAAATGCCAACTCTGAAATCAAAAGTCACACCAATTAAATGACGCAGTAGCAGCACTACCTCAACAGACTGAATCTACTAGTTCAGCTGCTAACATTATATCTTCCCTTCTCTGAAAGCAGAGGCACCCCAAGAAGGCTCTTCCCCTCCACCAACACGATAATAACAAGCAGGCAAGGTCATTGGGGAGAAAGTGATCTTTTCAGTGCCTTGGACTGAGTTAGGTTCAGAGTCCTCATGATCCTAATAGGTGATGTTGCATGATCATTGTGTACCTGATTGAGACTCAGTTTATCTCGAAAAGTTGTCCACTCAAGCATTAGTGTGTGAGTAGAAGGGGAAACAATGTTGAAATGTCATAAGTATAATGTCACTAGTGGCTAACAAAAAGAAAAATCATAAAACAGTGAAGTATTTTGTGTCTTTCAACTTAATGACTAACAACCTCATCTAACTTTCAGAAAGTAGCAAGCATCACTTGGCTTCTGTTGTATTTACTGGAATGAAATGTATATGCTTATGAAAAATAATGAGTATGAAGTAACATTAGTAAACAGCAACTCAACCACTGACCATTAATCTGGATCAAGAGGGTGGAGTTAGAGCCAATTCACCATCACCCTGGAATATACTAGGAATATTTAACATTCAAAAATATGTGCTTTGAAACTAATTTTATCATACGATTCTGAACGTAAATGAAAATCAACATCCCTAAGATAGGCAGGTAGATTGTTGGACAGCTGAACAGACTGGTAAACAGCTGAGTGGTCCCTCCTACTGGGAAGATATCTGAGGTACAAAACAAATGGGGGAATGGAGTGGAGGGTTTGCCCATCTGCAACCCATCATAAAAGAAACCAAATAAATGGCACATGACCACAGTATTATGAACACTGACTGCTGGGAAGCAGTGGCACCATTTATTTATTATCCTGCCTTTTTCCTTGTATATGATCTAAGATGGCTTAGTAGGACTCAGATTCTTTCTCTATGAAGCCTGCATCCTATAAGTTGCCCATGCAAATCTTCTGATTACTGGGGTGTGGAACTCTTTGGTGCAGAACACAACTGTGTCATCTCAATGCTCCTGTCATTACTTCCTGTTATTGGTTCCTTTCTATTAATGGCTAAAGTAGCAGAGCTCAGAAAATTTACTTTTTGGGGCATTCTGGCTAGGAGATTCTGAATGGTAGATGTAGCACAGAAAAGTAACTTTTCCAGCCTTTGAAAACAAGAATCTCATTGATGACAATGTGATTAGAAATGACAACATAATAGCTGAAGTCTTTACAGTGGGACCCAGACCCAGTTCACAAATGGATGTACTTTGTTGTAACCAGTGGAAAAGGAAATATCGATTACATTTCTTTTACTGCCTTTGATCCCAGTCCCCTGATGGCCTAGCCTTTCTGTACACACTAACCTTCAGTAAATACCACTTTCAGCAATTCTTCAAGTAAGATGCAGACCTGTGACTCTACCACTGCCTCTGTCCTCCCCTTGCATGATTATTTACCACACTTGTTTAATGAATGAGCATAAGAGCTTCAACAGCTGGCATGAGGTAGTTTGTGGCTTTTAGTTGGACTAATAAAGATTATCATCACAATATGCACTCTGGGTTTTGCTTTATGGTTAATACAGCTCCCCTTGTGTTTTTATGGTGCTAGCTATCACTGCTCTTATATCATCATTTGCTTTGTGCTAGTCCATTATTATTATCATTATCATTATCATCATCATCATTATTATTATTTATTGCTGCTTTGGGCACTGTCTACTAAATCTGCTAAGCAGTAATGTAGTCACCTTTGTTGAATCACAAGAATGTAGTGCTTATTCTACTAAACTGGAAAGAGGAAAGGTGACTGGTGTAAACAATAAAACCTCAAAAAACAAACAAATAGAACAACTACTTCTACTGTAAACCAGTGAACATTGTAACTGTTCTAAACACAGTAAACCTGAGGGGAAAAAACAACCTTGCATTGCTGATAGTGGTTATGCCGGGCTAACCTATACAAAAATCACAATTTCGATTTAATGATAAACTTTCCAAACATTTAATTTAAACCAAAGTAGTGATGGTCCTCAGATTATTCATAACAAATGTTAGCATCTTTTTCAAAAAATGTAACACATATATTTAAATAACTGACAAATCAGTATTCTATATCTTTACATGTATATCAGTTTACCACAATTCTTGATTTCAATATTCTTATCTCTTTTCTGTTATATATATAATTGTTTTTTTTAAAAAAGCAACTAAATACTTTATGGCTTCTATTTACATATATTTGGCATCAATTTATGTCTTATCTTAATGCGCTTAAATGATATTCTCTTCAATGTCACAATTATGAAGGCAGGGAAAACTTTAATAAGACCAAAAGTTTACCTGTAGTGCCACTAGTAAAGCATACAATCGATAAATCTTCTGGTCGAGGTGGCTAGAAAAAGTAAATAACATAAAGGAACGTCATTTGTATATCAGATTCATCTGATTTTAACAGATGAAACTTTTCAAGAAATCAAAATGCCTTTCAATACTGTTTGTCCAAAGAACAGTACACATCTTCTGTCTGTGATGGTCACCCTCTTCCACTTAATGCATAGCTGAGAGTGTGTGCTCAAGGTCACCCAGTGGGCTTCCACAGCCAAGTAGGGAATTCAACCTTGGCTTCGAGGATCAGAGTCCAACCCTCAAACCACTATACCATGCTGGCTCTTCTATTGAGACATACTTCTGAGTAAGCATGCACAGACTGTACTATTAGTTTATTGCTGTTATGTGCCTTCAAGTCATTTCTGACTTATGGTATGGCTACCCTAAGGTGAAACTATCATGGTTTTTTTCATGGCAAGATTTGCAGACATCTGCTCTGTATGCATGAACACCCTTTGCCTTCCTCCTAAGCTGAGAGAATGTGTCTTGCCTGAAGTCACCCAGTGGGTTTCCATGGCTGCGTGGGGAACTGACCCGTGGTCTCCACAATCATAGACCAGCACTCAAACCACTGCACCACACTAGTTCTCACTTTATCAGCAATATTCAGTGAAACTAAATCCCAGCCTCTATTTAGTTATATGACAGCTACTTCTATTTTAAAAATAGCACCATTCAAAAATTGCCCCCATGGGTTGTTCCACCATATGATGTGGAGGGGAACCAACAATCCTTGGTGCTTATGTTGAGCATACCAAGTAACCTTATCCCCGGGTGTTCATGCATACAGAGCAGACCTCTGCAGAGCCTTCACATGTACAGCTAGGTGCCTGCTGTATGAACATTTGGACTGTACACACAGACACCAGGGAACTGGGCTACTCTGTGTGCATGAGGCTACGGGGGAAGCTTACTGGTGTGCCCCTTACTCTTCTTCGTGTGGTGAACCAAGGGAGGAAGACCAACTCTAAACAGAGTTAATATTTGTTAGACACCAGCCTGCTTTTATTTCTCAGAGAATACTATATGTGGAGAAAAAGAGTCTTATCATACATGCTTATGAATTTCTAAACTTCAGAGGTTCACTTGATCCTGTAGGCTAAGGCCGGGCAAACTGCCAGAGCTTAGGGGTCACACTTACTACATGCAGGTCTTCTCAAAGAGCTATGCATACATCCATAAGACTTTTTTTTTAAAAAAATATTAACCCTTTTCTATTATTAAAAAAACTAAAAAAATGTAAAAACTAAAACAAAGCAAAAAAAACCCCATATTTTTGGATCCAAGTTACTATTTTGGGCAAGGCACAGCCTCAATATAATACTTCTGGTGTACACTCTGGTTAAATAAAGTTCTTTCTTTGACCTGAAAAAAATGGAAGAGGGACAAGGATGGCACAGATTTTCTTCTACATCACCAAAGGAGCGGGTGGTATTTTCAATTATAAAAAGAAAAACAAATTTGAGGTAACGGATATCCCTCCCTGTGCCCTCCAAATAGCTTTGGGGCATTGCAGGTGGCCTACAGACCACCTTTTCTCCAGTTCCATTGTAAGCCTCATGCAAGGTCTCTGAGAGCAAATAGTTTTTAACCTGGAGATGAAATAGATCAGCTGATCGTATCTATCATTCTAGGTACTAAAAGGTTTTCACTTTGGAATTCTTATTCCACTCAATAGTCTTAGACTTTGCCCAGAATTCTCATTTTGGGGAAAGGGGGATATCTTAACATAAGTCCTTGTAATGATTCCTGTGTACACATAGGGCATTAACTTGAATCCACTTTTGCACAGAGTATAAACTTTGGTTGTAACCACAACCTCAAAAGAGCAAAGGAAACCAGCTTGTCTCCAGCGTGGTCTTGCTCTCATTCTCATTCAGACTTGCCAGCCATGTCAGGAAGTACTACTTGGCAGCCTTTGAAAACAGTTAGCACCTAAGAATTATTTCTCATATATCTTTGTCTTGACAGTGCAAAAATTTCTGTGTCTCATACAGAGGCCCTTGATCCTTGTTCAGTTATGAAAAGTCTTGTTCTATTCCAGATTTCCACTGGCTCCCTAATTTACCTTGTTCCCAGTCTAACTCCTTCATGCCATTAAGCTATAAATATTAAAAAAAAAGAAAAAGGTGAGGAATTGGGGGGGGGACCTAAGTACATACAACTTCTCATACGCACTACATTGGATATGGTCACTTGTCCCATTCACAAGGAGCATGTATAGCAAATTATTTAAAATTTAAAAATGCAGATTTTCTTAAATATGGGAGCCATCCCTACAGTTCCATTACAGCAAACAGGACAACCCCAAAGACACAGCCTGAGCTGGGGGCTCAAGCAGAAAAAGTTAACAGGGGATTGTGCCTGCTGTTTATGAGCAAGAACTATAGGATGGCAGGAGAAGAGATTATACTTACAACAGGAGCATGCCAGCATTCTCGACCACAGTCCTGAAACAAGTGAATAAAAGGATAACAATTTAACATTAGTGAATTAGAATTTCCCTCCTACATAGAGCTTTCTTGCATGAGTCACAGCAAACTATCCTCTTTGCAGATGCTTTTCTACAATGTACTTTTTTTTTTTTACACCATGCAACATCAGACAAGGACAAATAAGAACTATAAAGCAGTTTTGTCCTGAAAAGTTTAGAAATCCATATTTCTTCCTATTATTGTGGTGGATATCTTTGATTGATTATCAATGGCTTAATGGAATAATTTGTATTTAATAGTATTTGTGCTAGGTTTTACCTTTCTTGAGGTGGCAGGAGAAAAGTATGAAAAAACAATTAATTTGTTCCTAATCTTTACTAAAAGTTGTTTAATATATGATATAATAAATAAAGCAATCCAAAAGAGCCTCACCTCTACTTCCTGCATAGATTGGATATGGACTCCACACCTTTCTCCTCTTTCTTTAAGGTCCTTCTCGAAGGGGTCCATCAAAATAATGAATTTCAAGCCTGGAGTTTCTTTTTTCTCTACATGTTCTAATAAGACTCTGGCTTTTTCAGGCTTGTCACAAACTACTATAGCAATATCAGCTAAACAAAATAAAAAAAAAATACACTTTAGACAATTACATTGACATACTGACAGATTTCTCTTCAAAAAAATCACAATCAGCCCTTCATCACTATTGGCGTGACAATGACTCAAAGAGATATCAGCATCACTGGCAGATGGTGTCCACTGTGACTTGTCAGGGCAGCTAATGGTAGGGAGAGCCAGTAGCAATACCTGGAGCTAATGACAGGCACAGAGCCAGGGTGGTGAAGTTATTTGAGCCCTTCGACTATAACTCTGGAGAAGAGAGTTCAAATCCCCACTCAGGCATAGAAACCCATTGGGTGAACTTGGGCAAGTTACACTTTCTCAGCCTCAGAGAAAGCTAACGGCAACCCCTCCCTGAGCAAATCTCGCCTTGGGACTGACATAAGTCAGAAGCAACCGGAAGGCACACACAATAACCATGAAAGACAGAGCCAGAGGCAGCTGGAGATACTTCCTTCCTCCCCACAAATAATACATCCTAGACCCTTCACTTAACACCCCAAAAAACCTCACCTGCCCCGAAGAACTACTCAGTCCAGGGTCCCTTTCACACTATATAACTACAGAGCTATGATTCTGCTTTAACTGCCATGACTCCATCCTTTGGAATCATGGTTTTCAGTTCAGTTCAGAGGTATTTATAATTCTCATCCAGAGACCTTTACTGCCTCTTCAAATACAAGATCCAACATTCCTCAGGATGGAGCCATGGCAGTTAAAGAGGAATAACAGTGCTACAACTGTGTAGTGTGAAAAGGCCTAAGATTTCACCTCTCCAAAGGACCATATATATATAAACCAAACCCATCTCAAAGAACTACATGGGTCAGACTACACAACCAAGAATGAAATGCCCCACATACATGAGTGCAGGTACATACACCAGAAAATGTGAAACAAGCTTATTGCAATAGCAGAAATAAGAACCAATCAATCCTTATGGAGTGTATACCTGGAAAAATGTTGACAAGTTATACGTAGCCCTATGTGTGCTGGCATAAGACTTCCACTCTTCAGTAGAGGTCTGCGTTGCTGACATTCTACAGACAAGATGGGACTGTGTCCATCTTTATGAAAAAAAATAAGCTGTGTTGTGCATTCCTTTCCCCACCACCACTCAGCTTTTCTGAAACTGTCAGTTTCCCACTTTTGTACTTACAGCCTCTGCTACCCTGCTAAGATGAGTTCATTAGGCATTTTTGAGCCTCTATTATTAACCAGAAAGAATCACAGCATGGTAAAATGTCAGCGATTACCCACAGATCTGATTCTGGTGTATGAATATGTTTTTCCAGGCCTGTCTTTCTTCCTCTCCTGCTCTGTCTCTCTCCAACAACAACATTCTATGAGACTGCCCTTTCAGTTTGGACTATGGTTCTATATAGGAAGCCCTATTTTCATAAGAAAAACATTGCACAATTCTATCCAGCTACTATTCAGGTGGCGGCAGTTTTTAAATTTAAGTTCTGATTCATGTGCTTTAGGGCCACAGTGTTCTTGTTGTGTGTCTTCAAGCCATTTCTGATCTACGGCGACTCTAAAGTGCTTCTATCCTGGGAATTTCTAGTCAAAATTTGTTCGGGAGGGAAGGAAAGCCTCACTTGCTTGCCTGTCATCATCTCCTTTTTTTCACTAGGATTTTATGGCAAAGGAAGATCTAAAAGATCCTATTGCCGCCACAAACTGACAAGTGAAAACATAACATTCATAACTCCCAAAGAACTAACTAAATAACTGATTTGCAAAAAACAAAACAAAACAAAAACAAAAAAACAAAACAAATGGGAGATAATATTTGATCCTACAGTATTCCACAGCACATTAAGAGTAACTTTCAAATCACCACAACTTCCTCAATAGCCATTTCTTCTTTTTCACCACAGTCCTTTAGATTTCCTACATTGGTTGCTCTTGCTGAGAGGACAGAGACCTCTTTACTTGCAGGTAGCACATGGCCCCTCCACAGCCCCTGACTGTGGATCAATTAATCCGACCAAGAATCAGTCCACCCCTTTCTAAAGTTCAGCTGGCTGAACAGGAGGGGGTACCCATAAGCAAGATGCCAGATGCTGCTGGTGAAAGAAGAAAGAAATCTAGTTTGTACTTTGCTGCTCCATCTGACCAGGTGCCCTTTCACACTATTACAACCTTGTTATTCCACTTTAACTACCATGGCTGCATCCTATGGAACTGCTGGGTTTATAGTTTAGTCAGAGGCCATTTCCAACCTACACTGTTATAGTGCTATTATTCCACTTTCAACCTCCTGTGGAATTCTGGGGTTTGTATTTCACTGAGGCCAAAAAGCTCTCTGGCTGAGAATTCTAAATGCCCCTCCCTAAACTGCAAACCCCAGGATTCCACAGAATGTTGAAAGTGAAATAATGGCACTATGACAGTGTAGTGCAGAAATGGCCAGAGGCACTAGAGTTGCTCTCTGACTGAGAATTATAATTGCCCTCCCTCCTAAGTGCACACCCCAGGATTCCATGGGATGTTGCCATGGCAATTAAAGCAGACTCACAATGACATTGTTTGTGTTGTCTGAAAGAATCCCAGACTGCTGAGCTAAAGAAATGCATCTCCCTTTTAAGCATTGGACCATGACCCTGGAGACCAGATTTTGATTCCTTGCTCAACCATGGAAACCACGAGGTGACCCTTAGCGCTTAACACACTCTCAGCCCCAAAAAAGCCTTAGCGTTGTCATAAGTTGGAAATGACTTGAAGGCACAGAACAGTAACAACAAACTTCGTCCTACCTCTTCCAGGCTGATTGGCTCAGTGGCAGAAGCCTGGCCTGCCAACTTGATTGACTGATTGTCTTTGAAATATTTTCTGATATTGGTCCTCTAAGTGTCTGTCAAATATCTTACTAGGATTTTGGCTGGAGGGCCTACATGCAACTAAACTGTTCTGGGGCAGCTTCATTATCTATATCATCCTGCCAGGGGATATGACCATATCAGATATGGTAAATAGTCATCTGTAATCTCCCATTTGATCAAAAATTATTGCTGCAAGATCTCTCTATCTGATTTTATAAGCATTTCACTAGGCATGGAGCTGAGAAGCAGACTCTCTCACTTCTTATATCATTATTAACAGCCTACATGGCTGTTGTTTTATACAGAAAGATAGCATTTTACTTTTTTACCTGTGTTGTAAATCTATTTTACTTTATTACCTGTGTTGACAATGTAACGAATGGCTCCAGGGCCCAATGTATCATACAGGGGAACCACAACCATGGAATAGGTATAGCAAGCCAGCTCAGAAATGATCCACTGGAAGGAGATGGTGAAAATTATATGTTACAGTTTGCAATAAATGTGAAGAAAAGTGAAAGTAGGAAGGAAGACTGTGGCATTCTTATGCCTCACCTCTGGCCGGTTTTGTGCAAAGACTCCTATAAACTGGCTTGTTGATGGCTTGCACCCCTTTCGGAGTAAGCCTGAGCCCAATGCTTCTGCTCTCTCAGCAACCTAAAAGAGAACAAATTAAAAGTACCAATTGTAAAAGAATTAACACGTTCCCATTTCCTAGCTATTCAGATGCAAATCTAAATTTGTTCAGAGAGCAACAGCCTATTTCCTATGTTTGCATAGCTTCCTTCTTTTCCTATCCAGCTTTCAACAGAAGAATTCCAAACTCTTTCACCTCCCCTCCACCCCAATTAAATATGAATAGACTATGGAATAACGTGTTTAACTATTCTCATTTGCAAGAGAAGACGTAAACAGGTGTCATTCAAACAATCCATCTAGCTATCTTTACTGGCATGGATCAGTGAAGTTATGTTCCAGTAAAGGTGATGACAGCTTCGATTCCCACTCCTCCTGACAGCAGCGGAACAGACCCTCCATTCCTTCCCAGCTGGTCCTCAGTAATACTAGTAGAGAACAACAGGCAGAACTTTATCACAGGCCTATCACAAGAAACAGAACTGTAACAGAAAACAAGTGGATAGCTGCAGATTTGCCCAGTTTGTGTAATTCAATCTCAGTGAAGAATGTGGTATCCCTCTACATGGATTTGGTATGTTGTTCTGAGATGTTAATTGTTGGACTCCAGCTCCCAGAATCATCTCACCACTGACTAGCTCTAACTGACTGGAGGATTGCTGGGATTATATTTCCAGCAATATACTTTTCTGCCTTACCCAACCTGGGCCCTGACAGATGTGTTAGATTCCAACTGCCTTCATTCCCAGCCTGCACAGGAATTGCAGTCTAATACATTGAGAAGGCACAAAGTTGGGGGAGGCTACACACTGAAATCCTATTTTCTATTTTCTTTGGTTTTATTAGGAAAAAAAGCACCTCATAAACCTCACCTCTTTATAGGACAGCCACTGATAAGGTTGTTTGGGTTTCCTGAATCCTAAGCAGGGTCCATTTTCTAAAGAAAAGAGATGACAGGAACTGTAAGTTTGGCAGTCCTTTTCCAAAAGCCAGTTAGTACTGCAGTTCCTGGTACCCTGAGAGCTCCTCAGCAAGACAGTGTGCTTAAAATAAACCATTGTTATTATCAAGGTCAGTGTGCAGTGTCAGCAATCTACCAGCTCATACAGAAGACCATCAAATGCAAGGGGAGGCCATCTTGCTTAATGGAATACTGCATTCTCTAAGTTCCCTCAAAGACCCATCTGGACGTTTCCTTTTAAATTAGAAAGTGACTGTGACATTCAGCAGATCAAAAGGGGGGGTGTTGGGGGGAAGGAGGGAGAATTTACCATTGAGATTGATTCATTTTAGCGTGAGCTTTCATAGATACCAATCCACTTCTTCAGATGCTCTGATGGCACAATATTAAAGCCACAGATATTTAAGCACAGTTAACACAGTGGTAGGAGTATAGTAAAATGTAATGGGATACAGAAAGATAAAAATCATGACACTGGCCATAAATCTTCAAAGAAATGTGTGAGATGTTAAGCAGATCCCCTGCATTATTAAGAGACACTTCTTAATACTGTGCCATCACCATCCAATCAGTACTTCAAGTCTAAATGTGTCTCATCTTGAATAAAATAAATCTCATCTCAAATAAAATAAAATGAAATAAAAATGTCACCTCCTACTGATTTGGTTTGACTTTGCTTTTCATAAAAAGAAATTTAAAAAATTTGAATAGTTCAAATAATATCAGCATCATCACTATTAGCTAGCAGAGGAAAGAGCCAAGCATCCAAGGAAGAAGAGGATGCAGCGGTAGCATGAGAACAAGATTCTAATTCTGCAGCCTGACCAGCTGTAGCTTGGAATTGTGTGACTATAAGCAAGCAGAGTAAGAATCAACAGAAAGTAGAACACGAGCCTTCTCAGTTTCAAGAGAGATGAGCATTAAAAGGAGGACAAATTTGTACAGCTTGTAACTGGCAATAACAAAATCCTTACATTAATTTGCCTTTGCCCCAGTTGCAAACTAGGTGAATTAAGACAACTTGCAACACAGGTCAACATGATGCCCTTGATATATTTTACACGGCAGCTCTTGAGCATGGGTCATGCTGACTGTGGCCTATGGAGGTGGAAGTTCAAAGGATCCTAAGGTCATCAGGTTACCTATGCTGTGGTTACAGCAGTCATATCTAAGGGTGACTTCTTGTGCAAACATGTCAGAAATACCTCAGGATTGTAATCTTACAAACATCTTACTCAAAAGTAAGGCTCCCTGAACTCAAGGACACTGCACAGCATTTGCAACAACATCAAGCTGCTTTTGCAATAATATCAAACAACTGCATACATATAAAACTTGGAAGCAGCAGCAGCAGTCTACAAGATAGTGATGGAGATGGAGCAAAAAAGCAAAGGGGTATGCAAATAAGGAAAACAAGTGGACCTCAAAGAACAAAGATTAGAAAGTCAAGCAGTGGAGGAACTTGTGTGGGGCCAAGGCTAGAGTAAGGGCCAAGAGGTGGTTAACCAAAGAAGAAACAGGAAGCTAGGGTGGTCCCAACACTGTTGGGATATAGATAAGCAAAAAAGTCCGATGTGTAATGAAGCTGGAGAGAGAATGTAGATAACAATTGGGGAGATGTGGAGGGCATAAGGAAAGGATATGGGATGTGTGGCCAGGAGTTGAGGGAAAGGAGTACAAAGGCAGCTACCAGTTGGGCTCTAGTGAAGAGCAGGATGAGGAGAAAAGGGCATTTGATGCAATAGCCCTACTGGGTGCAGCACTGGACAAGACACAAAGTATTATAGAGCAGCAAGACACACGAGAGTCATCAATCTTACTGGTTAGTGCCAACTAAAGCAAACCCATTGAATCAACTGTACATAGAATGGTCAATCAACTTTAGGTAAACACTATTGGTTCAGTGGGACTATTCTAGTTGAGATTAATAACGGAATTTCAGCCAACTGGATATCTGCCAAGGCCTAAGGGGCTGAAGAAACTCAGGGCTACAAGGGAACATGGGCACTACAGGCAGGGTGAGTATGCAATCACTGCTGGTATATATGAAGGACTAAGTTACAAACACATAACATTTCAAGTAAAGTGAGCTCAAATGGAAGCCTGTAGCATGGAGCTGTACCTCCAGCTAGCCTGGAGCTGATAAAGACCAAGGGTTCACAGAGTTTAGCAATGATCTGCCTTACACCAGACTCCTTCAGCTCTTTCTGAGAGTCCCATGTGGAAAAGTGCCATTTTGGGGGGAGGAGGGAATAGGAGCAAGGTTTTAAGACTCCCTGAAAGCCTCGGTAGATCTGTTTCATGATCAGTCCAGGGATGACTAAGTGATGAAGGAAGTTGTCCAAAGACACTGTTTTCTTCACAGGCTGCATCCTGGTATTAAAAATAGTTTTTGTTCTAGAACATGATGAAACAGGCTATTCTGTTTCATATAATGCCTATGAAAATTTAGAGTAAAACCATAATGGTTATTGTAGGTTAGTCTGACTGATACAAACTGTACAAACAAGAAACTTTATTTTTTCCCTTTTTTTTTTTTTTGGCTATTCAATTAGATTTTCATTTTTTTTTCTCTCTTGCTCTAGTTTGAATTCTGATTTACTGGTACGCCTCAGTTAACCAAGTAAATGTGTTCCTGGCTATTAATTAACAGAAAATTTGGTATCTGAGGCAGAAATAACATGAAAAGAATAGGGATAAGTTTCTATACTACAAAAAGGAAAAGCATTTCAATACATTTCAGCAAGCATTTTATTCAAAACTAACAAAACATGTACAGGCGAAATGATATAACTTGTTTGGGAAAGCTTTGCATAGGTGAATGAAAGCTTTTGAACCTTCTATAGATCATCTGAAAGATTCTTCGAAAATGCATCCAGAGATCACCTTTTTCCCATTAACCTGCACTTTTCTTATGATCTTCACTTTTGTGGCCAAGTTTACAGATCTACGTTTTTTCGACAAGTTGGGGGTAACTGGTGAAGCAGGCTCTCCCTCTTTTATCTGTTTTGCTGTTCATGCATACTCAGTAAGGGATTCTGGAGGCAGCTGCTGTTTTATCTTGCCTGTTGTAGACAGGCACACATGGTTACAGTAGGATTGGCCAGAGCAGAATCCCACTCTTTCCAGATCAAGCTTTGTTTACTGTATTGTTTACTGCAGACACACCACTGCAACACGACATCAAAAGCCTGTGTTTCACCAGTTCTCCTTCACTATCCTCCCACTGATGCTGCTGCTAAAAAAACTCCCAGCTAGACAGACAGTGAGGAGGTAAAGTGGGTGGGTGGGAGAGAGAAAAGCCTTTGTAAAACAGAGTTACACTAGTAGGGGCTTTATTAACGAAGGTATGCCCATATTTAAGTTTTTAGCACATAGCATACGCAGCCTGGCCTAATAAAATTTCTTTGTTATCTTTTTTTCTCTACCACAAGATATTCTGGGCCATATTATAGAAAGATGGGGATCAACAAGATGCTATGTCCTATAATTACTCTTTCATACCTCCTAAACTCCAATCAGACACAGTTCATTCCTCCCTGTGGCTTCAGTGGGAAGAAAGGGTTTAAAATTTTCTTGGCCAGCTCTACAAAGAACCCTTCCCCGGGGATTTAAGGCTGCTCTATTCATCACCTTTCCATGGTATATCTCCTGCATGCATTATTTCCTCTCCAACCAAGCTATGAGCCCATTTCTTGCAATGTAGGTCAGCTGAAAACTGACTGCTTCCATGGTCAGCCATGGGAAAATGAGCTATTATATTTAACTGTTTTAAACATTTATCTGTTAAAGAGCTCAAGTTCCTATACTCTCTGAATGACTAACTATCTAACCTCCTCCTTTCCTTTCCTTTCCCTTCCCTCTTTCCTTCCTTTATTCAGTGCTCTTTAATTTCAACTCTGTATTCTTTCATTTATTACTAAATTTGAACCCTGGTGAATGCCTGCTCAACTAAAGCACTTTGCAAAATTGGGATGTAGTCCTCATGGCTGCGTCCTTCCATGAACCTACCCAGGATGCCAGCTATACTTTGGGTGCCCTTATCAAATGAGGTACGGTGTGTGGCTGCCAATGAAAAGATCTGTTTAGTGGTGACCCTGTAAGTATGGAACTGTAAAGACTCCCCTGGCATATATACTTTAGTCTTTTCATAGTCAGGATAGGAACTTTTTATTTCCACAAACTTTTAATTTTTTATGTTAACAGCTTTAATAATTTATAGAGCTGTTGACATTTTTAGAGAGTTTAAGATCTGAAGCTTTTGATGATGCCAAGAGTTTGTTATATTTAATCTTACTTTTGCTGCTCATTGTGATCATTAGACTTTATTGTTGAACTTCCCTATTGTGCTTTGTCTTTTTATGTAATGGCTTTTCTTTCAGAGAGAAAAGTGTCTAGAGAACATTTAGTTATTGGCCGGTATGTACATTTTGTAAATAATCAATAAAATGTGGAAAACTTCAAGAGGATTGCTAGAAAGATCTGAGCATGCAGGAGACAGGTGTCATGGCAGTATTCTCTACAAGGGTATTTCCAAAATATTTTTCACAAACATGTATTTATAGAATCATTAACTTTCTTCTTTCTACCGGAGTATAATGCCTTCTCTACTTGGAACTACTACTGACTTTTCTCGATGTGAAACTACCCAAAGGTTCACAACAAAGCTGAACTGGGTCTACTGCAGAAAGGGTAACCACTTTTAGCAAAAATCCCATAACTGTCTTCTCACACTATAGAAGCTAAATCAAGACTAGCCGCCTGCTGGGCAACTGAAGGATTTAAGCTACAAGACCAACATTGTGCTATGTTAACTCCACATTAAAACTTCCATGTACTTACCAGATATATTAAACCCCCTTCTAAAAACTTCATACATGGTCCTTGCATCATCATAGTAGTGAGTTAGCAACTGAGAGCTGTCACCAATGACTGACCTCCGTGCACCATTCCCGCCCTACAATGAAATAAAACACACAAGGAGATCAGGAATTTGTGGAAAAGACTCTGACTTAGAGCATAGTCTTTATAGCCTCATCCTTGTTTGTCACAGTTAGAAAAGCAATTAAACAGCCGACTGAATGACAACAAAATAAAGCTATGTTAAACTCATCTTAGTCCTCATACAAACTAAACTCAAACTTGATTACATATAACTTAATTTCTTAGATTCATGGCTGGGCCCTCTGTTCCCCCCCCCCCCGCTTTTTCATGTCTGTCCACTGTCAAAATAAATATACTGCATGCCCTTGTAACTCCTTGGGGGCAAGGACCTGGTCTTGTGTTTGCAATATGTTAAAGTAGTGCTTCTTAGGCCATTTCTGTATGACATCACTATCCTGCAACAACAGCGGCTTGTTTCCGGTTCAGGAACTGTGCTATCCAGCTGCTATCTATTCCCAAGCATTGCAAAACCACCATACTCTATTTCCACAAAAAATCCATTAAGCACCTCCTTCAATCCCATCAGCCAGCTCACTGTGGAACCATAATAGTGCTTGATAGAGCTTTCTGTTGTTGCCGACCCCAGCAGTGGGTGGGTGGTGGCCATGCCCAGCTTGTCCCTCCCTCAGTGACTCCCAGGTGTGGGTAACTTCAAAATCTTAACTTTGAACTCCATGTTTATTTTAAAGTTCTCTTTTACATTAAAACCTTTTATTTTTTTTAAAAAAATACATTTTTAGGCATTATAGCGTGAAAATGTAATAGTGTACTGGCATGTTTAGTATGGTTTCCAAAGAAAAACAAAAACACCCCCCCTAACAACCAGGTGCGGTGGGGTGGGGTGAAGGTGGGGAAAGGACGCTGCATTGCAGAAGGAACCCCAGTGGCAATACTGCTACTCATCCGCTTAAGATGGAAGAGTGCAGAAAACAGCGTTCCTAATCGGCTACCATCACACAAGTGGCAATGCCGGACTCGTAACTGTATATTGCGCTAATGGTATCTAGTGTGGAAATGGTCTTAAAGTAGCAAATTGACCAATTTTTTCCCCAATTTGCCAGGAACTGGTACTGTGTGTCTGCCATCTTCTTGTCCTATTTGCATAATTTCCTGGACTGGCCGTTGAGGACTCACAGGCTGGCACCAATATGCAGACTACCACTTCTGAGCACCATTGTACTTGATAGCCCCAATATGACAACTGATATTATGTGAACAACCAGCAACTGTTTGTTATTCATAGATCCTGTATTCATATCAGTAAGCAGTCAATCAAAATGGATCTGTAACATTACAATATACTTGTCAGCTTCCCAGATAAACAACACACTACTCACTTTCAAACTTAACAGTATGGATGGGATACAAGTACATCCACAGGCCACAGAACACAGTGCAGTGTCATGAAGCTCTGCTTAGAAATATGTCCCACTGAGCTCAATGGTACTTCACGCTGGGTAAGTAAGTACAGGACTGCGCCCTTAAAGACGTATGATGCCCTTGCTAGATGAGAATCTTCCAAGCACACTACCATCAGTTCTCCTTTACCTCCTCAACTGAAAAGTCCACTGATAAATCTTTTCTAACTACTGTATCTTTGTTATTTTCCTGAAAGATGGAAGTTTTTGGATAAATGGAGACTTAGATTTTGATCTTTGATTTATAAAATAAGGAGGTCATTAAAACTTTTCCATTAGATTAGATCGCAAACCTTGAGAATTCATCTTGTAGAATTGTTCAACTCTATAAAGAGACACTGACAAGGTCAGCAGGAAAATAACTGAAGGTTGAAGCATGCAGCTGCCTAAGAGAGCAGTCTCCCCCTTTCATCACTGACTTGCTTTGTGGACAAAAGGAATGATGCAGCAAGACTCATCAAAAATACATTTAATTCCATATGAGTATCCGTGGGGAGCATTTCTAGGGCTGGCAATCTGAATACATTCAAAGCACAAGGTACAAAACAACGTGTTCAGAAAAATCAATATAGCAAAATTGCAAGTTTGAAATGTTCTGTGATCTTATGCATAAATAGAAACTGTTTGCAAGCAATTATCTTTTCACTGGGCCCAAACTTGTTGTTTTTGAGGCAGAACATAAATCTGTCCACATAGTCTATTTATGTCTGGATCTCCTAAAACACACACCTGCTTAGCAGTTTGCCTTTGAGTGATCTTACTATTTTATTCACTTGATGTAAACAAATGACACTGGATATATAAATTTCCATATGTATCTCAAGGAAGTTTGTACATCCAGAGGCCCGCTGGACTTACTCATTACTTCTAGTTTCTTTTTTAAAAGAAAATGGGTAAAGATTTGGCTGTTCATGCTTCTGCAGTTTAAATACAGTTGGCCCTCTACATTCACTTAGGGTTTGGGGCTCAGGGCCCTCTCAAAAGTGGAAAAATCACAAATATCAAAATGTGTGTGTGTGTGTGTGTGTATCCATAGGATGGGGGCTGAAGCATGGTGGGAAGAACAGTTGGTCACCCAGGGTCCACCAAACCAGGTCAGGGAAAGGAAAGAGAAAAGGTTGAGTTGGCACGGTGGCCTTACACTTCCTCTCTCTTGCTCATCTCCTTCCTTGGATGGGTGATCAGGAGAGGGTTTCTAATTCTTAGAAATCAGGCTACAAGCCAGCCTTATCTGGTCAGCCAGTAGCTGGTGGTAGTGGAGGAGGAGGAGGAGGAGGACCCGAGGTGGCATTTTAAGGGGTTGTGCAGCCTGATTAGAGCTGCCAAGAGGGAAGGTTCCCCTAGCAAATGACCGCCTTAGGTGGGAGAAGGGAGCAGGAGTTGGAGAAACAACTAATCAAATCTGTAAAAGGCAAAACTCCAAATGTAGATGTTGAGTGTAAAGCATCTTAAGTTTTAGGTAAGGAATGCATGTGTTTTATTTTTCAAATTTTATTTACCATACACCAGTGGTTCTTAATCTTTTCTTTACCAGGGACTTCTTGTAAACATAATTTGTTGCCATGGTCCCCCAAGACTTAACTCAAGATTTAAATATTTAAATTTAGATTTGAAAATTCAAATATCTATCTAAACATTCAAATATTTATTTATTTATTTAAGGCTTCTGAAGACTAGGGTTCAAATCCCCACTCAGACACTGGGTGACCTTGGGCAAGTCACATTCTCTTACCGTCAGAGGAAGGCAAAGGTAACCCCCTTCTGAACAAATCTTGCAAAAAAACCAAAACAAAACAGCATGTGATAGGTTCACCTTAGGGTAGCTGTGTGAAGTGACTTGAAGGCACATAACAAAGTGCCACTTACAGGGGGAGATTCTTTCTAGCCATCATGTCTCACATCCTTGAAAACTGAATTATGGTGACCCTAAGGCAAACTTATAATGGGGGTTTTCTTGGGAAGATTTGTTGCTTTTGCCTTTCTCTGAGGTTGAAAGAATATGACTTGCCTGAAGTCACCCAGTGGGTTTCCATGGCTGAGTAGGGATTCAAACTCTGGTCTCCAGAGTCATAGGCCCTTTCCACACCATACCTTTTCTTGCTGCCATCATGCAGGGATCGTGTGTAAAGCCTCTTGCAGGAGAGAATCATGTCCCCTGCGCTTCCCTCCGCACCAGCTCTGTGCTGGATGGAAGGAAGCATGATAGCTCTGCCCCTTCCTTCCACAGCGCAGCTGGGTACTTTCCCAGGATGCGCTGGGGGAGGAAGCGCAGCCATCGCACTTCCTGAGGTTCCGCACATCAGGTAAGTGTAGGAGGGACATGTGAGGAATGCTCAATCACGGGTCATTTTCGGCAAAGAGCCAAAAATTATATAATCCGTGATTGCCGCAGGGTCGCTACGAGAGCGCCGCGTGATCACGAGAATGTCAAGCGGAACTGTCCTCACGATCCCATGGTGCTCCCGTGGCCATTTCGCGTTGGAAATGGTGTGTGAAAAGGGTCATAGTTTGGGTGCATGTGCATGCCTGCCACTGTGTTCCTTTCGTCAGGGATGTGACAGCGTTTTTGTGCATGTGTGTGCTGAAATTTTTCCCTTGTTTGCACACAAGGGAGCAGTTTCAGCACCCGCACACATCTCTGCTGCCATGATCCTGTTGCTACCATTGCTGTTGGTGTTTAGCAGCAGAATTCTGCAGAATGCAGGTTAAGAACCACTGCCATACGCCATTTCATCATCATCATCATCTTCATCATCATTATTATTACCATTACCATCATCATCATCATCATTATCATCATCTTTATTTCTATCCTGCTTTTCTCCTCAAAGGGTCTCAAAGTGGCTTACAAGCATAAAAATGCATAACTAAAAACTGTAATACACAAAAGTTAAAACACAGATTAAACATCAGTAATGATTAAAAGAATGTTAAAATACATATTAAAAACTACATACAAAAAGCAATTAAATAGCAATTAAAATAACCAGCACCATTCTACATACAGATTACATATCAGATATCTGCTAAAATAAGAATGTCTTTAACTGTTTCCTGAAGGTAGGCAGGGAGGGTGCCAGTCTGACCTCTTTGGGCAGGGAGCTCCAGAGCCTCGGGGCAGCCACTGAGAAGGCCCTCTCTCATGTTCCCACCAAATGTACCTGTGAGGGTGGTAGGACTGAGAGAAGGGCTTCTTCTGCAGATCTCAACGTCTGGGCTGGTTCATAGGGGAAGATACGGTCCTTCAAATAACCTGAACCAGAGCCATGCAGGGCATTAAAGGTCATCACCAGCACTTTGAATTGTGCCCGGAAACAGACCGGCAGCCAGTGGAGCTGTTGCAGCATAGGTGTTGTATGCTCCCTGTAACCAGCTCTGGTTAACAATCTGGCTACAGCTCTTTGGACCAGTTGAAGTTTCTGAGCATTCTTCAAAGGCAGCCCCACGTAGAGTGCATTACAGTAATCCAACCAGGATGTAACCAAGGCATGTGTTACCGTGGCCAGGTCTGATGTCTCAATAGCCCTTTAGGCTTATAGGGCAAGATAAAAATCTTGATAAATGACTAATTAAAGGGCAAGTTGATTCCCTCAATACAGGATCCTATGATATCAAGTGTATACTCAAAGCATCATTTTAAGCCAGGTTCTACTGAAGTCAACAGCACTTGAATTAATGCTGCAGTCACAGCTACAGCTGAACTAATTTCTTAAAAATTGTTCAATATGAAAACCCTAAGAAATAAAGCTACAACATAACAAGTAATTCCAGAGCACGGCTGCTTGTTTCAGTATTGTTTGTTCCTTGCTGTCTACTCCCAACTCATGCTTCTATTTTTAAAAACGTAGGAAAAAAATAAAATAAAACAGCAAAATGTTTTTTTTTAAAACACTTGCTGGAATGGGATGCAAATACAATACCTTGCACCATGCAAACCTCTGTGACACCATACCACTCTAAACACACTTGATCTTGTCTGAGTTTGGAAAATAAGCAGAAACGGGCCTTGTTAGTACTTGAGTGGGAAAACATCAGTCTCTTCAGCTAGGTGTAGCAAAGAATTCCATCTAAAAATTACAGCCAGCCACTGCTGCCAACTACAGTTGACAATACTAGGCTAGATGCACTGCTGAGGCAGGGCGAGGGAGAGGGAGAGAGCAAGAGGGAGGAAGACTGGTGGGATGGGGAGAGAAAGCTAGGGCTAACACATGGTGGCTCCCTTCATGCAGAGCACGAAGAATGGAAGAAAGAGATTGGGTAGTCGGGGAGAGACTAAGGCCATCTCTGCACTAGCCTGTTATAGTACTATTATTCCACTTTCAACATTCTATGGAATCCTAGGGTTTGCCATTTAGGGAGGGGCCTTTTATATAAGAGACATGATCATCTGCATTTTTTGGAATCTGTGGGGGGTCCTGGAACCCCTGTCCCATGGATATCGAGGGTCCTACCTCTGAGGCCTACAAGCTGTAATCACTTCAAAGATCCACTATGCCCATGAAGTTTGTCTGGGATCATCTTGAAATTTCATATTTGGATAATGTTAAATAAAATCGAAGACAGAAGTACACCTTTGTACTGGGAAGTTTTTGTGTGTATGTTTCAAATAAAATAATAATGAGAGTTTGATTATCATAAAAGGAACCGCAGATGTATAATTAGCTTACTTTACCTACGATTTTAAAAGTATGTCTCCAAGGATCAGAAAACACATTACAAACAAGAACAGTCACAAGGGGATTTTATTGTACCATTCGTGTTCTTATGAACACCAGCATTGCAAAATTTCCATTCACATCTAGCCTAAGGTAAGCATTTTCTGTGGATAATACAGAGAACTTGTGAAGGACCACACCAGAAATATTTAGTTTTGCTGAATCAGAATTCAATTAAATGTGTTCTTTTTGAAAACATGCTATTTAAAGATATATTTAAAAATAAGACACCATAGCAATTAATACTTGGTGGATTCGATTAAAACATTTTCATTGCAAAATTATACACAGAGAGAGACAGACAGTGTGGTAAACACTAATGAGCAACTAATGGGGGCAAAAGTGACAGTTCTTTCTGAATCAGTTTCCAATTCTTTTCTTGATTCCTATCCTAATAGAGGTGAGGAATCATTTCCCTGTAAAATGACACACCCCTGCAATAATGTAAGTTGGACTTGCTTTTAATTACCACTTTACACCAAAGAGAATATTAAAGATTTGTTCCACTCTCTGACTTTAGCTTCAACTTTCACCCATCCTATGGGTATCCTATGTATGATAATATCCACTCATCTGTTAGTAGGCTAACATATTATGCCATACCACAATCACAGATTTAGAAAGCTGCACCAAATAAAACACCCAGTATTACTCACTCCTGTCTTTTCTCCACCCACCCAGCCCAGCATTAAATTCTATGTACTTAAGTATCAACCTTCAGCTTTAGAAAACAGCTTGCCTCTCAGCAATACAGTCTAGACAAAAGCACAATAATCACTCTGGGGCAGTCTTTCTGTTAAGATACATTATACTTTCATAATTTTTAGATGGTTTCCTATGAATATTGTAAAAGATCAATGCAGTAAGAGTGGCATCACCAACTAATGAAAAAAGCTGAGTTTTTTAAAAGGACATTACTTGTCATAATGTAATTCTGTTCATTATAAGGAGCATTAAGCTCACCTCAACTTCTTCTGATTGCATCTGGAGGTCACATGGTGGTTTCACCGCTTTTGGCCGGCTAGCCAGCCAATATGCAACAACAGCTGCAAAGGCACCAATGCCTACCAAGGTGGTAGCAGGCAAACTTCGGAAAAACTGGGTGAAGTCTTCAAACTCTGGAAGTCGCAGGTTCCTTAGAATCTCTTGTGCTTGCATCTTTTCAAAGATGGAAATGGCAACTTCTGTAGAATTCAGAGAAAAATGAATTAATCTGACAGGATCTAAAAACAGTGGAACATAGGCTGCACTATTACACTAACCAGCAAATTAGACTTCCCATAGTTATGTTGGAATAATGTATCATTTTGCAAAGTTTTTGATATGCCCAGAATTGAGAACTGAATTAACAGCACAGAAACAGTAGTGGAAAAGAAGTTATGAGGCTGATGTTACTTTTACCATGAGGAAACTGTACCCCAAATAAGTTTCAGGGTTTCTGGGCACGATGATGGTGGTGGTGATGATGATGATGATATTGGTATTTATTTATATTCTGCCTTTTTCCTGATTTAGGACTCAAGGCAATTTACAATAGAATGTGGGAACAGCCACCAAGAAGGACCTCTCCCGTGCTCCCACCAGCTGTATGTATGAGGGTGGTGGGACAGAAAGAAGGCTCTCTACAGAGGTCATAGGCAGCAAACTATGGGAGAACACAATCCTTCAGATAATCTAAACCTGAGCTGTGTAGGAGTCATGATGGGGTCCCCATTCCCTAACTCTTCCTATAAGCCAAATGTTACTACTTTATGTGACTTTTTAAAAAAGTTTTTAAGTCAGTTTGCTTTTAAATGACATAGATGTAACTTAAAGAAAGACAGAATAAATGAAAAACATTTATCACAATGGGATAGTTACTATATTCACTTAAAACAACACTGTTCATTAACTCAAGTGAAAATAAACTTAACTGTTTTATGCCACAATATCACTAAACTACCTAATTAATAGCAATGATACATTTGAATGAAAACATTATTTCTGATTGATCATCAGTCTATAGGTCTTCTACAACACATTTAAAATGCTTTGCAAGCTTTTCTATTAGCAAGTGTTAGGGCATAGAAGTTCTGGTCCCAAGGTGTACAGTGTGCTTTGTCATACCTGACTCACACTAATAAAGACTGGTGCTTATACAAGATGAATATTTGTTGTGATTCAGCAAGAGATATTATAGCATCTCTCTGGTTTTCTGAGATGCCGAAATTTATTTTGTAATGTTTCTTTCCCCCCCACTGTCCAGGTACCCATAGGTCCAGGCACTCCAGAGGTCTAGACCCTGGCCATTTTGCTCTCCTGCCTTTCCTCTTCTTAACTTTGATGAGTTTGCCACTTTTGTGATAGCATCATAAAGCAAAACTGACTGTGCAAGCTGGTTGCACTATATAATAGGAGATCAGTGAGTGGGTGGATGAGAAATTCACTGTGGTTTTGATTCCCATAATGTACTGTGCTTCACAATGGCCATTTCCACATTAGACTGTTGTAGTGCTATTATTCCACTTTCAACATACTGTAGAACCCTGGAGTTTGCAGTTTAGGGAGGGGCATTTAGAATTCTCAGCCAGAGAGCAATTTGGCCTCAGTAAACTACAAAACCCAGAATTCCACAGGAGGTTGAAAGTGGAATAATAGTTCTAGAACAGTGTAGTGTGGAAATGCCCCAAATCTCTGAAACTGGTTGAGATGGAACATTTGCCACTCTAATGCCAAGCCCTCCAATCAAAGCATTACACTGGTCCACTAAAGACTGTTCCATCTGAGTGGCTAATGCTTCTCCTGTAACATTGCTTCTCCTAAAGCTCCTCTGGCCTTGCTATACGAAGAAATGCTGAACCTGTTTAATAGCTGCTTCTAAAAAAAGATTAATGATATCAGAGTTAATATGTTGTTGTTGTCGTCGTTGTCGTTGTTTGCCTTCAAGTCATTTCTAACTTTTGGTGACCCTAACATGAATTTATCACAGGGTTTTCTTGGGCTGAGAGTGTGTGATGCACCCAAGGTCACCCAGTGGGTTTCCATGGCCAACTGGGAAATTGAACCCTGGTTTCCAGGGTTCTAATCCAACGCATAAAGCACCACAGTATGCTGGCCCTCATATATTACTTTATAGTTTTCAATATAATTAAAGCCCTTGTGATACCACGTGGTAATAAGAAGCAGCATACTCAGCCTCAAGGCAAATATTGCTTCTTTGAGTAATACTAAATCCCAGAGTCATGAAAGTAATTAGTACAGGAGACTTAGACCAGAGTTTAAGGCATGGCATTTTCAATTTTGCTTTTTAAAATGTGTATCTTGAGTATGCTTAAAACCTCTACTGCCATGGTAGTAATTTGGTTTACATATTACTGGGCTCCACCATGAACATCCCTGAAGAATTTATAAGCTAGACATTTTAATAAAGCTCTAGCCTAAAGGCATATAAATGTGTGACGTTTATAGTATGGTAAAGTGAAGAATACGCCAGTATGAAGTAAACTCAGCCGGCATTAGATAGGATGCTAGCATTACTCAGACCCTGGAGATAACTCAAGCAGAAAGTCTACCAGAGGGCTATACTATACATGGCTGCTTACAGTATTACCACAGTAAGGGATTCTGCAGAACAGCAGTACGGCACTACATTAACAGAGAAGGCACACAGCTAAAGTACTAAAGCAGTTTGGCACTATATTACAGGAGAAGGAACATGTTTGTGATTTCACAAATGAAAACTGGGACACACGTGACTAAGCAACCTCAGAGTGTGGTCAAGATGGAAAATGTTATTAATGAAGAAAAATACACAAGCTAGGAGAGGCTGCAGCAGTTTGCTTTTGCCGGAGTCCACTGGGAAGGGCAAGATGCTTCTGTCTTGTCTCCTCTCCTTTCCCCCTTTGGAGATAATTGAGAATATACTACCTTTGAGGACAAAGGAGGAAAGTGGGAGGAAGAGAGAGAAACTGAGACATTTTAAAAACCAATGAAAAAGTGGGACGACTGAGGATTAATTGGGACTGTCCCTGCCAAATCAAAGCAATTGAAGGAAATGAAATGCACTGGAGAGAAACACATAAATACCCATCTTGCATTATGGTATTTTACCCTTTCATAGAGGGGACAGGGAAAATGGTGCACATAGAAAACTAGCTGAGTGTTGATTGAGATTAGCTGTGTTTATATCCCACCCCTTCTTACTGAGCCAATGATCTTGAGGCTCTCCTCTTCTACACTTGCAAGGCCCTTTCCACAATGGGGTTTAAAAATGGTGCAGAGCGACCTCTGATGGAGGTCGTCTACACCGTAAAGTGGATTGGGGCGGACTACTTTTGTGTAGTTCCACACCCCAATCCACGCTAGGGCGCCCGGAAGTGGTGGCGCCGCGTGCTTTTTGAAAACCATTTTTCAAGTGGTTTTTAAAAAGCACGATTGTGCAGCTGCGTGCAGCCCTGTTGCAGCGCCTGGTGTGGATTTGCAGGCACGCACAAGGGCGTGCCTGCAGATCTACCAGGGGCGGGCTTTCCGGCTGGCAAGCTTCTCCGGTTGGTGGAGAGCCTCCGCCAGTCGTAAGCCGCCATTTTGGGCCCCACAGGATGCCGCGGGATGCTAAGGAGTGTGGAGCAGTGAAAACGTGCTGCTCCACGTGGCGATGGACTCAGGTAAGGTCCGTTTCAGCGTGGTTTCCCCCGTTTCTTCGCCCGCGTGTGGAAAGGGCCTAAGTTGCATAGTAGCCCTGTAAACTAGATTGGGCTGAGAGAGAGCAATTGGCCCAAAGTTACCCACTGAGCTTTGTAACCCTGTAAGAACTCAGCTCCCCCAAATCTCAGCCCAACACTTTTAACAACTGCACCACACTGTCTTGTCTTCTTCCTGATATGCTAGTTTTCTCTGGGCGAAAAAAATATCATTCTTAGGCTGTGTTCAGTCAAACACACATTCCCTTTCAGCCCGACATGACCAACCCAGGGACAAAGGTTCTGTTTTACTCTAGCAAAACCATAGCACCCCCCAACCCCAATTGAAAGTCTAGTGGCTAGGGAATAGGAGGTTTAAACTCCCAAGTCTGGCTCACTATGCTTGGAATTTTCCTATAAACTCAGTGTTAATCTGTCTGCTGATCTACTGCTTTGCTGCTGTTTTTCAGGAGCAGAGGCCCACAACACACACCCTAATAGCAGGAGGGGCTTAAATGTCCACACTTGAGTTCCAACCAAGAAAAAAGCCCCTGTACACACATACTACAAATATTTGATTGCTCCCTTAGACACAAGAGACTGCTGCGTGAGGGAGAGATTGCATAAAATGGGATGATTCATGCCCTGTTGCTTGTTGTTCAGTGAGGCACCAGCAACCTCCAAATGCAGCACTTTTGAAAGAGATGGCTGTGTTAGTCTGTTTTGGGGTAAAAAGGAAAGAGAATGAGGGAGTAATCTAGCAGCACCTTTGAAACTAACTAACACAATGCACTGATGAAGGACAATATTGAAGCCACAGATATTTTCAGCAGCCACATAGTAGTGGGGGTAGGATCAGAGACTCTTTGGAGAGGGGAGAATGGGCAGCTGCAGAGAATAAGGAAAATAGGGAACTGAGAATGTCTTCCTTCTGTTCACCTACTGTAATATCTGAGCCAGAGTAATACAACTGCATTATCAGAATAATAACCTGTAATCAAAGATTAAACGATCTTTCCTCTTTTAAATCCACTAACATTTGCTGGTATAGATCAGGCCACAGAATGTTTCTTATTTCGTCTATGTACAGATGAGGTTGCTGTGTAGTTTATGCACTGTCGATTATCACTCAGGTAAAATATTTAATTATTTACTGCACATTTGTCACTTTCAGTCACAGAATGAGTTCTACTTTATTGATAGCTTGATGGAGTGTGTGTGGGCTCAAAGTACATGGTAATTAATTCTTTCCTTTAATAATGACTTGTCTTGTTCTCAGTTGCATTAGTTTGGTCTTTGTCCAGCCTCGCTATTGTATCACTATAAAGCGAATGGTGGCTTCATCCAGCTTTGTTTCTCCTTGCTCTTCTTCTTCTTGGCTTGGGGAAAAGGAAGGAGAAGCAAAGTGCTGTCAATCAGTATCTTCAGGTGCCATCTGAGTCCCAGTCAATGGAGATTCTTGAGGGAAAGTGCGAACTGGGACCATCTAATGTTCAGCAGGCTATACAATAGGATCCCTGTATCCGCAGGGGATTGGTTCTGGCCCCCCCACACGGATACTGAAATCTGTGGATAGGAGCGAATGCCTGGCCCCCATCTGCCCCCTACCGATTAAGCTGACAAAGAGGCAGGGTTGTGCTCCTCATTCCTTTTCTGTCCGCCGCCACAATCAGGCCCGGAGCGAGGGGTAGGAGGAAGTGAGGGTGGCGATCGTGCACCTCTCGCCTCTTTCCAGCTCACTGCCAGGATGACTGGGCCCAGAGTGAGGGGTAGGATCATGCCCCTCGCCTCCTTCCTGCTGGCCACCACCACGATCAGGCCCGGAACGAGAGGCAGGAGGTAGTGAAGGGGGCAATCACGTTCCTCTCGCCTCTTTCCTGCCCACCGCCACGGTGATCAGGCCTGGAGCGAGAGGCAGGAGGAGGTGAGGGGGGCAATCACACGCCTCTTTCCTCTTTCCTGCCTGTCACCACTGCAATCGGGCCCACAGCAAAGGGTAGGAGGAGGCGAGGGGGGTGATCGCGTGCCTCTCACCTCTTTCCTGCCTGCCGCCATGGCAATCAGGCATGGAGAGAAAAGTAGGAGCAGGCGAGGGGGCGACTGCACATCTCTTCCCTGCCCGCCACCATGGTGATCAGGCCCGGAGCAAAGGACAGGAGGAGGCGAGGAGGGTGATTGTGTGCCTCTCGCCTCTTTCCTGCCCACCACCAGGGCGATCTGGCCGGGGTGAGGGGCAAGAGGTGGTGAGGGGCATGATCCCGCATTCCTCATTTCTCTCCTGCCCACCGCCACCACGATGGCGATGGCGGGGAGCCAACTGCAGATGACTGAATCAGCGGATAATGAATCCGCAGATAAGAGGGTCGTACTGTAGTGTTATAGCACTCTCTGCAGCCAACAGTTCCCATTCTGTATACATTACATCACACTGTGTTGCAGGTGGTAAAAAAAGATGTCACATACCCACCCATACTGATATGACAACACCTACCTGTTAGCCTTGTGTGCAGAGATCTGTTATCATATCATGAATATAGGGAAGGACTGTATATGAAGCTGATTAATCTAATCATAGACTGGCAGACCGGCAGCAGCTCACCAGGGTTTTAGACAACATTCTTCATAAAACAAGCCTCCCCCTCATTTTAACAAGATGCAGTAGACTGAATATAGAACATTCTCCCCACTCAGTATGTCTCACTAAGCTGGGACTATATTCACTGACCTGATTTAATGTTAATGCACTCAAACTTTCACGCGCACACACACACACACACCACCATCACCACCACCCATCATCCTTATTATTGATGTTCTTTGAAAAGAAACACAGACTCCTGCTATAGCTGCCTCCTCCAATACGGTTTCCCCCAGATATACTGCACCACATTGGCTGTGGATCATGGAAGCTGTAGTCCAACATATGTGGAGGGCATCAGATGAAGAAGGCTAAGCCTGGGATCCTTGGGAAGAGGAGCAGGGGTGCAAAAGCTGTAGTCTGCCCCTAACAGCGAAAGATGCAATCGAAACAAATGAGGCATTTCTCCAGACATCTTGACCCCACAGCCAGATCAGCAGATTCCCTTCTGATGTGCTTAAATATTTCCCATCCTGATTTAGGAACTGAAGAAGCAAAGCAGAAGCCAGTTCTTAGTTCCACTGGGGACAGCATTGCTACACAACGTTAGAGAAGGGAAGTTATTTCCTCCCTCACAAAAAGAAAAGCCAGTTCTCTTGTGTTGTAGATGGGGAGCATTTCCTACTGAGATAACCTAAATGGGGCCCAGTGTGGAATGAGAAAGGTTGGGGTCCCTTCTCCCCTTTCACTGGCAGGAAGAGTCCCCTTCTATTTAAACAGATACTTGTTGATGAAATGGTTGCAGCAGTGTTTTTCTGGGGGTGTATGCTGTGTTTTTATCTTTATTATTATGTCTAAATGATTTCATACCTTCAGTATTAAAGGATTTTTAATAGAATAACTTGTTTAATTGTGCTTTAACTTTTTAATTATCAAATATTTAGCTCTATCTTGTTTTCACTTTGCTACTATATGCTGCCTTGGATCCCATGTGTATAGAAAGGCAGGATTAAAAAAAAAGATAAATACAGGATCAAAAATATAGAACTCAGCATAAGAGCACACCCTGTTACCTGTGAAATTCCATCAGAGTAAGACTGTCTTTTCTTAAAAAAAGACAAACAAAAAACTAATCATAGGTTACTATAGCACATTTTGCAACAATAAAGATAAAAAAAGCAACCTTGCTATCTGTTTGCTTTAGTAATCCTAGCATACCTGAGGAGCCCAGAAGGTTAAGATAGGCTATTCCGAAGCTAGATTTTTACAAAGTCATCATTGACTTGAATGCAGTGCGTCATACAAAAGCTAATATCATCACAAGACTGGTGAGGTATTCTGTCCTCTCCATGGCACCATAGTAACTCTTAACTGTGAAATTCCATGGCTTCCTTTTGTATGCTCTGCTTCACACAGTTACTTCATCCCATTTTGGCTCTTCAAGCATCCATCTTGTCCACATCTCCTTTGTCCTCCAACTTCCTGTTCCTCTACAGCGGTCTGTCCCATCCAGCTCCCTTGCATTCCTGCTACCTAACGCAAAGACTCTTTCTTGTACTACCCCCATCCCAGCTATCTAGTACATCAGACTCCTTTAGAAGCCTACTGATCTGCAGTCACCGTGGGCAGTCATAAACTCTCTGAGACCTTTGGCTGTGTATGTTCAAAATCCTCCTCTATTTGGCTCAGCAGTGTGGAAGCCTGCTAAGTAGCACTCCGTTACCATGACTGCATCCCTTTGAATTCAAAGGCACCACTGTGAGGTTTTTGAACAAAACAGTATAGGATACATCCTGTAATCACACTTTCAAAATATCTGTTACAACTGTGATGGTAAAAAGTTTACAACAAAGTGTAGTGAAGATACATCAAAGTACTCTGAAAAGTGTTGTGTTCAAACTTTTAAATCACCCAGATGCATCAGGTAACAAGTTTTTGTTCATGCATGCAATTTATTGCTGGGGGATACACACACCCAATGGATGATAGTTAGAGTATAGGTAGCATAGGTCACAGAGTGAATACAATCAAAGATCAGTGAAGACTCTCCATGATGCTTATGATAAAGCAATGAGGCGGGCAAAAAAGGGTCTCTGCCTATCCCAGCTCATCCTCCACTTGCCACACAGTCCACTGTGGATTGACTGGGGGGGGGGCCCAGGGGGTGGTCAATTCCTCTCTTTGTCAAGGGGAGGTGCTGCTTTGAAGGAGGCTGCAGTGTGCCCTCTCCTGAAGAAGACCTCTCGAGACCTAGAGGTCTGTGACAACATACATTGTTCACATCTCCTTTCTGGGCAAGGTGACTGAACACATGGTATCTGAGCAACATCCAGCACTCTTAGAACAAACAGATTATCTGGACTCATTTTTTTTATTTTATTTATTTATTTATTTGCATCCCGCCTCTCCATATGGATCGAGGCGGCGAACAACTTACAAATAGCATGTATTTCAAAACATTTCTATACATGCCCCCAACAAGCTGGGTACTCATTTTACCGACCTGCGAAAGGATGGAAGGCTGAGTCAACCTTGGAGCCAGGCAGGATCGAACTCACAACCTTGTGGCTTGCAGTACTGGCATTTAACCACTGCGCCACCACAGTCTGGTTTCAAATCAGTCTAGTTTCAAATTGTTGAAACAACTTCAGTTGCCTTGACTGATTACTTTAGGTAATAAATGAAAGAAGTGCTACCCTGTTGATTCTCCTGGTCTCTCAGCAGCTCTTGATACCATTGACCATGGTATTTTGGAGGACTAGCTCTGGGAGATGGAACTAGGAGGCACTGCAGTATGGTGGTTCCAGTCCTATCTACAGGGCCAGTTCCAGACAGTGGCATTAGGGGATTTTAGCTCATCCCCATGGCTACAAAGTGGTAGGGCAGGGCTTCCCAAACAGTGTGCCACGACACATTAGTGTGTCAGCTGAAGTGTGTAGGTGTGTTGCCTACAATCTTGGAAATGTATGTTATTATTTATAAATCATATATTTTAAAAAAATATGAAAGGTTTTCATGAGATATGTTGTGTCCCCATATATTTTGTTATTACAATTTATGTATGTATCTGTATTTCTTATAATAGGGTGAGTTTGACCTCCGGTTTGCTAGTAAAACTGAATTACTGTGTCACGAAATGATGCATGTCTAAAAAAGTGTGTCACCAACATGAAAAGTTTGGAAAGCTCTGCTGTAGGGTATCACACAACTCCATCTTGCAAGAACACATGCCTGCAGTAGGATCAGCTACAGTACAATTCCACTCTTCCTAAACCACATTTTTTTATTGCGTCATTACAGGCATGTTGCTGCAACCCAAACAATGAATATCTGCATTTCTCCAGCCCTCCATTTCTCCAAATGCTGATGCTGCCAAACAAAACATAACAAAAACACCTTTCAACCAGACAGAGAATGAAGAAAAGCAGACTGGGGGAGTAAGAAGACTTCATAAGAAGAAGCCTACACTTTGTGAGTCTTCGCTAAGTGAGGGTATGCCTGTATTTGTAATTTGCTTACTGTATTAAATTTCATAGATTTCATTTCATGTAAAAGTTAACACAAGGCATAATACACATGCATTTTTTAAAACTTCTTCAGGTTATGTCTTATTTAAAGATACTAATGTATATGCTTTATCCCTTTTCCTATTTAAGCAGTTCCTGGGGAAAACTACAAACATTACTCATTCAAAATGAACTGAGGTAATTTTTAGAATAAAAGCTTTCTCTCTCTCTCTGATCTATCTATCTTTCATATCAGATTTTACTGGATTTTCCCAGACCCTTTTGTTTTCATATTGTTTCATCCCTGAACAATTTGTAATCCACAAAACTTAATGCAACCAATCAGCCACTCAATTTGGTGTCTAACAATCCTTCCGGTTTGCAAATCAAAGTCACTAGAACTGTTGAGATTCATCAAGCCCTTTGTGGGCCATCATATATTGTTTATACATATCTTAGACGAATGAAAAAAGTAGAAATGTTGCTATAAATAATAGCTGAACACAAAGCAGAAATGCAGTGGTGTTCTGACAGTATCATAGGATTACGTATCTATATCTCTGTAGAGATATCTTAATGAAGCATGCTTTCAGTACAATAAAACAACTTAACATGGAGTGGATACCACACTAACGTTCCCAAAAATCATCCATAATGAAACAAGTCAACCATAAATTGAGACAAAACACACATTATTTTTATTGTCTTGTCATGGCAATTTCTCACTAATCTTTCTGGTTCAATTTCTTTTAGGACTGTAGCCAACCTAAATAAGAATCAGGTGGACTGATCATTTGTGACTGCAAACATCAGTCTATTAATTTCTACCAGCAGTCTTGGAATAGATATTGCATTTTATATATCAATTAAGTGTACTTGCTTTAGCTACTACATTTTAATAAAACATAACAACTATTAATCAAACCTAATGCCAATGTGTACAACTTGGAGGTGCTATACAATCATAGAGCTGGAAGAGACCACAAGGGCCATCAAGTCCAACCCTCTTTGCAGGAATACACAATCAAATTATTCCCAACAAATGGCCATCCAGCCTCTGTTTCAAAACCTTCAAAGGAGACTCTACCCCACTCCAAGACAGTGTATTCCACTGTTGAACTGTCCTCACCATCAGTAAGTTCTTCCTAAAGTTTAGATGGAATTTCTCTTCCTGAAGTTTGAAGCCATTGCTCCATGTCCTAGTCTCTAGAGCAGCAGAAAACAGGCTTGCTCCATCCTCCAGATGATATTTCTTCAAATATTTACAAATAGCTATTGTCACCTCTTAATCTACTCCTCTCCAGGCTAAACATACTCAACTCTCTAAGCTGTTCCTCATGGAGCATGGTTTCCCGGCCTTCTATCATTTTGGTTAGCCTCCTCTATATACATTCCAGCTTGTCAATATCCTTCTTGAATTGTGGTGCCAAGAACTGGAAACAGTATTCCAGGTGGTGTCTGTTCAAGTGCTAGGAGTTCAAGTTTGTCCTGTTTATTTCCCATGCACTGTGCATTAGTGTACAGACATCTGAGACTGTGGGTCACTTCCCCAACCTGCTTATTTAAGTTTCTTTCCCTCTCACTGTTGGATTCTTGTACTGTTTGCCCAGTTCTCCCTATAAGATCTGCTCTGTTATCTCTAGCAGTAGGTTGTCTCCTGTCCTCGTCCCCACCCCCAATAACTAAAGCCCTTTTGATTTGGTTTGTTAGCAAAAATCTTAGCAAAAATGTTCCTTTCAATTGCTGTGAGGTGCAACTCATCACTTGCCAGAAGTCCATCTTCATGAAACTGCAGACCATGGTCTAAGAACTGTTCCCAGCATCATTGTCTGCAGAGTCAGTTGTTCAGCTCCCCTATTTTTCCCTCCCTTCCTGGGCTGCGTCCTTCAACTGGGAGAAGAAACTAAATGAAAACTTGTGCATCAAGGTCCTGAAGCTCCCTACCTGGAGCCTTGTAATTCCTTATAATCTCCTGAAGGCTGTGCCTTGCTGTGTCAGTGGTTTTCACATGGACCAAAAGAAAGGGGTAATGGTTGGTGGGCGTGACCAGCTTTGTTACATCACAGATCTTTGCCCCAGGGATACAACACACCTCATGAGACATCCTATCAGGCCTACAAACCACTGCTTCCGTTCCCCTCAACAGGGAGTCCCCTATCACCACCACACGCCTCCTTTGAAGATTGGCCGGGGCCACTGCTTGCACTGAATCTTCCAAGGTCCACTGCACATTTTCTGAGGACTGACATTGTTGCTCCTGCTCCTGTCCCTTGTCCTCACCGATAAGGGAGACAACTTCAAAGTGATTCTGTGACTCCAGACGAACAGAAGGATGCCTGGTCCTTCTAGTTCTATGTGTCACATTCCTCTAAACGTCCACCTCCTGTGTTTGAGAACTGACCTCCACCTCAGAGACATCCCCTGTGTGTACCTCTTCCAGTACAGTCTACTTTGCTCTGTCCAAGAAAACCTCATGCTCCCTAATATGCTGTACAGTGGATGCACAGGCCTCAAGTTTCTTGGCCTTCTCTTCCAACCGGGCAGCCAATCTGTTGCAGCTGTAACTGCCCACATCCTCCAGCAAGAACACTTTTTCCTTTTCACGTTCAATACACAAGTGGAACTTTCAGTTATGCCTGTGCATATACCTAACAGGATGCCAGCCTATCAAGTTTTACCCGGAACAAACTTTTGTAAACTCCAGCCAGTTTCATGCTTCTTAATGAAGTAGCACAAAATCTATAAAAGCTTCTATGTAATGAAACTTGTTAGTTTTGAACGTATCTCAACACTGTTTCTAAATTCACTACATATTTCTCAAATAAACATACACAGTCTTGCAAAAGAAAAAGGGCGTCTTGCGTTCTTATTCAAGGAGTACATTTTCCTTGAACTCCGCCATATTTTGTGATTGGAGCAAACAGAACATCTCTGCTTGTTCACCCAACATAGATCTGCTAGATACTGCAGCTTCTGATACCAACTGCAATTGCTTAATATGTTTAAGTCTCAAGTTGCAAACCTGCCCTAACCTTTGATGCACGTGAAGTTTATGGTTATATAAATGTCATCAAAATAACTGTAATGCAAATTTCCCATCAAAACAGCAAACAAATCAGCATTACCACTAATGGTAAAAGAGGAGACCTCAGAAAAAAGAATGTATGGCTTGCACAGCATATACAGATGGAAAAAACAGCAGTAGGTGGGCATTATAACATCTCTCCTTATCAAATTGATTTTTCCAGCCTGCCTTTATAAGTCACTAAATGCAGTACTGAGTCCAGCAGGTCAGTCCTGATAACCCATAACTGACAATCCAAGGAAGCTCAGTCAAGATTGCAACATTACAGGCATGTCCCTGTTTCTTGGCTAACAACCCAAATGTTTGATTTATTAACAGAAAGCCAAATATATCATAGTACACAAAAACACAAATGTAATAAATACATCCCAACATGGCTTTATAGCAGGGTTTGGAATCTTTGCTGGCTGGGGGCAATTCTGGCTGGGAGCAGTTCCCTCACACACACCCTGAGAGGGCACCATTCCTGTTTTGGTATACCGGTATTTTTATTTTCAGCCAATTTGGCAGGAACTTTTCAGGGTTTGCTGAGTAGAGTGTTGGGTATGTGGAGGGAATCATGTCATGCCACTGTGTTCTGTTGAGATTTAAAATTAGTTTGTGCAGTTTTCAGATCCTTTTAAATCTAAAAGATAGCTTTTAAATCTGAGTGTCCCGGGAGAGGTGGGACGCTAAAAGGGGTTTGGCACTATATGGACACTTTCCCCATCCCTGTTCTATAAGACCCTCACTTGTTCTCTCTCTTTGTTTCTGAATACTTGTGTATCAGTATTTGTGTAGATATCACCTCCATCTCTGTTTTCAACTACTTTTACAAGGGAAAGCTTCAAATTTATACGTATGCATCTTTTTAAACTGATACAGGATGTGTGCATTTTTAAATACTTGGATATCAAAACACAACTCACAGACACAGCTGCTGTCATAAACAGGTGGTATATGAAAATGTTATGATACATCCCAAATTAAAAGAAATTATGTATCAGCATACTAAGCATATGAAATTCACCAAAGGATCCACCAATCTAAGCCATTCAAAAGTCATCTGTTCCCTTAAACGACTCTGACCTTTCCAAGACTTTTCTTGTTCTGATTTTTTGATTACAATCTCCAGTCTGACTGATGAATGAGTAATAAGACAGAAAATTTTCAAAAATGCCAATGTCTTCTTCATCAACTATAAAGTTATATAAATCTTCTATAGTCATTGCTTTGTCTTAATACCTAGATGTACCCCTGCATTTGCGCTTTCTTCCTTAATAAATTGAAAAGTATGCATTACAACATGACTTGCTAATGTCTTAGCCACATTTATCTCCAAATCTGTTAAAAGGATGGCATCTACATCAGTGTCAAAAAAATAAATAAAAAAAATAATCCAAGAAATAAAAATCAGTTTGATGATAAAGATGATGATCATTTACTTATACTGTACCAACACTGCACCTAGCACTTTACAAGTAAAAGAACAAGAAAACAGTTCTCTACCCTCAGGCTTACAATCTAATTAAGACATGACATAAAAGGAAAAGGGGATGGCAGTGTGGGAAGGGATGCAGTCCAGAAGATACTTCCTCTTCTTTTCTCTCACCAAGGCCACCGCAGTGGCAGCTGGGATGGATGGAAGGCCTTTCGGGGCCTTCGGGGCATAGGCATGATGAAGCTGTGCAAGCTTCTCCTTCTCTCCCTCTGAGGCCACAGCAGTGGCAAATCAACACAAACACAAAAATCCTGTGCACACTACTCACCTGGACTTCAAGTGAAGTCCAAACTACCTTATAATTAGCACAACGTATTGTCATTGTGCAGATGCAATGGATGTAGCAAATTAACATCTGTTTGCTGCTGTCACCAACACACAGTGGCCATTTCCGCACTAGGCTGTTATAGTGCTATGATTCCACTTTCAACATCCTATGGAATCCTGGGGTTTGCAGTTTTGGGCCCCTCCCGAAACTGCAAATCTCAGGATTCCATAGGACGTTAAAAGTGGAATCATAGTGCTATAACAGCCTAGTGCGGAAATGGCTAGTAAGTGGGTTCTCAAGTATGTGCAGCCATTCTTACAATGTGTTTTCTCCAGCTTCCACTCATAACTTGTCCCCCCCCACTGAACTACAACTCCCAGAATCTCAAATGGTGGCTACTGGATTTTGGGATCTATAGTTCAAAAATGTAACCTTTCTCTTATATTTCAAAAAGGTCTATGGTCTAAAGATTTACAGCAACAAGAGGTAAAGGCACGCTTGGTACAAAAGTGAAAGTGAAGCTGTTTATTATTCCATAGAGCACATTTCTATTCTATAAAAACATGACTGCAGATGGAAACGGAATATACATTTAGCATCTGCTAATAAATGATGCACTGTAAAATGGAGATCAGTATGGGCCTTTGGGACAGCTTTTTAAAAATTGTGATAATGTCCTAGAATCCATACCAGAAATTTTCAAAATGTTGAAATGTCATTTTCCTGACCACCTGTGACCAGCCGCCAATTAGCCACGGATGAACTTTAACACACTGTCTGAAGAACTGCTTTCTACATCCTATTCCATGTGGTGTAGGAGACACACAGGTGCTGCTCTTAATAGGTACCATAAAGCGATTAGTTTCAAAAATAGAACAGATGGATAAGCACACAACTATTATCTATCCCTGACTGACATTATTATACATACCGGTAGCACTATGTACTGCTAAGTACTTCCTATTCTCTGGAGCAATAGATATTTCATGATTTTATTTATCTGTCATATTTTTAGACCTTTAAAATGCAAGTATTAGTAACTCAGTGTAAACATAGCAGGAGATGCTCCTTTAATTCATTCATTAATTTGTTCGTTTATTGTGTTTACATCTCCTTTTTAGGACCCTTGTACTATAATAGTATGGCCATTGCTGCCCTACACTGTTCTAGTGCTATTACTCCACTTTCAACAGTCTGTGGAACTCTGGGGTTTGCAGTTTACTGAGGCCAAAAAGAGCTCTCTGGCTAAGAATTCTAAATGCCCCTCCCTAAATTGCAAATCCCAGGGTTCCATCGGATGTTGAAAGTAGAATAATAGTGCTATAACAGCATAGTGTTGAAACGGTCTACAATTCCACTTCAGCTTCCATGGCAACATCCTATGGAATCCTAGGATTGCTACTTTGGTCTGAGGCACCAGTGAAGCTCTCTAACTCAGAATTCTAAATACCCCCCCAAACTGCAAACCCCAGGATTCCAGAGAGGGTTGCCATATCTCTGGGCTTCCAGTTTTCGTGGGTCTTCTCCAGGCGAGGGAGACAAGAGAACAAAATCTACAGTTTTGGGGGACTCAGCTCAGGGCAAGAGGAAAGGGCTGAGAACAAATCTCCAGCTCAGCAAGTACAGCGGCAACTTGCTACAATTAGAAAGTCTTGTCTTGTTGCTACTACTTGCCAAGACTCTCCAGGATGGCTATATATTGATTTAGGTAACTTCCTCCTTCCTTCCCAGTCATTGGGGCATGACGGTTCTCCCTCCGCTACATGTCCGCTTTCTGGTGAGAAGCAAGTAGGCTTTATTAAAAGTTCCATACCTGGTCTCTCAAGGTGAGAGAGAAAGAATAATCCTCTCATTTCACTTTGAACTGAGAACAACTCATTTAGATGAGTCATAGGCCATTTCCACACTACCCAGTTGTAGTGCTATTATTCCACTTTTGGCATTCTATGGAATCCAGGGGTATGCAGTTTAGGAAGGGACATTTAGAATTCTCAACCAGAGAGCCCTTTGGCCTCAGTAAACTACAAGCCCCAGAATTCCACAGAGTGTTGAAAGTGGAATAATAGCACTACAACAGTGTAGCGTGGAAATGGCCAGAGACTTCAAACAGGAACTAATGGCCAGCACATAGTACCTGAATCAGCTCCGACTCCTGAACTGAGACTTCCTGTCTTTGAAATCAGTGGGTGTCTTTTTATTTCTGTATTATCTCTACAGTGCTTGCAGTAACTCAAGAACTGTATCTTGTCCACAGAGGAACCAGAAAGAAACAGTAGTGAAAAGAAAAGGCGTAGGTAAGCCATATCTACTACAACTCAGCCTTCAAGCAAACAACTATCTGTCAGGGATATTTTAGCTCTGAGTTTCCCATACCTACCAAGCCCCTTTGGTATCCAGAGGTAGGCAGGTGCCTAATCATGCTGAACACTGATCCTAAGCTGAGGATATAACTAATAACTTCTGAGAAGAAGCTTCTGGGCTTCACCTTAATCTTTTGGTGTTACAATTCAGACAAAAGCAATGTTCTTGGGCTGTGACAGAGACTAAGGGCCCTTCCGCACTACACTGTTCTAGAGCTATTATTCCACTTTCAACACCCTGTGGAATTCTGAGTTTACTGAGGCCAAAAAGAGCTCTTTGGCTGAGAATTCTGAATGCCCTCCCAAACTACAAACCCCAGAATTCCAGAGGATGTTGAAAGTGGAATAATAGTACTATAATAGTGTACTGCGGAAATGGCCACATTTTCCAAACAGTGAGGAACTGTGGTTGATACTTCATGCATAACATTTATTAATACCACCAGGGACTACCCTTGGATTTCAGGTTTTGGCCTGGAAAGTAAAGGGTCTGTGACGATCCTGCATGGGCTACCCTAATTCCATGTGATGTTGCCATGGCACTCAAAGTAGATTCACGTAAAAGAGCCATCACATATTCATAACAATCAATAGAGAGACCCAGCATGGTGTAGTGGTCTGAAGATTAGGTTATGACCCTGGACACCAAGGTTTGATTCTCCACTTGGCCATAAAAACCCACTGGGTGACCTTGGGAGTGTCACACTCTCAGCCCCTGAAAACCCTATGATAGGGTCACCTTAGGGTCACCATAATTTGGAAACAACCTGAAGGCATACAACAACAACAATCAATAACAGTAGGTAATCAGCAAAACAAAAGACAAGTGAGGCTCAAAGAATTCAGCTTCTCATCTTACAGCACTGCCTCAGAATTCTGAAGCAGTCTTATTTAAATTCAACAATGTTTTTGTTTTTGTTCTTTAGAGTTCAGTATCCAACATCAAGCGATGGTCTATTTTGCTGCCGGAGGCTAAGGACAAAGATGCACTTCCATTCCATGCACAGAAGAATTTTACTTCAACAGCACTACACGTTCTTTCAACAAAGGTTCTCTACCATACCTAAGGATGGCAATGAAGTTTAGAGGACACAAAGTGGCCTGCCAAGTACACACAGCTCTGTCCCCCCCCCACCGAATGCCCTCTCCCACACTTTAGCACCATCCACTCTATCTAATGTTAGGCTAGTGGAAAGAAGGCATATTCTGGTCACCTGAAATTTAGCTCATTACCACATGTCCCATAATAGCTTTATGAGAGGAAAAAACATATCCCATCTGATGCTGGAAACAAGGCAGTAGAAAAGCTATGCTCTAAATATCTTAGTTAAACAATTCTAGTATTCTCAGAAGCTGCATGGAATACCTCAGCACTGGTTACTTCCTCTCTCTTTCACAGGATGAATGAACAACAACAAATAAGCATGCCTGAAGAACTACCACAACCAATATAGTAACAAACGGAACCATATAAACCTGTATTTTGAAAAGCAATCCATAGAGAAAGACAATTCAGCTCTTATTTGCTAATGCTAGAAGATCCTCTTAACAGTTTTGACTCTAAGGCCATTTCCGTACTACACTGTTATAGTGCTATTATTCTACTTTCAACATCCTGTGGAATTCTGGTGTTTGTCATTTACTGAGGCCAAATAGCTCTCTGGCTTAGAATTCTAAATGCCCTCCATCCCCAAGCTGCAAACCCCGGGATTCCATAGGATGGTAAAAGTGGAATGATACCGCCATAACAATGTAGTGCGGAAATGGCCTAAGTTTACTGTAGGAATTACTGGCACTCTGCCTCTCTAAAGGTTAGAAGAATGGTGGCAATAAACTCTGCATTAGGTCAAAAATTAAATAAAATAACAATTTTCCCCTCTCTTTTATAACAATACCTGGAAAACTCTCTTTTTTTTATCGGTGCAAACCTAAACAATATTTGTAAAAAAAGTATCAATATTTTCTAAACTACTTGCAGGCTATTTCCGTTATCTCTAATCTAGATTCCTTTTTTTTCCTCTTCATTTAAGTGATTCACAGATTATCTGGCGAAGCACTTGCAAAGGTTAATCTTGATTTTATATCCAAAAGTGGCTTGACAGTGACCCTGTCCTTAGTCAGCCTGGAAGTCAACAAGCCTGTTTTGGAACATGGCCCAGCACTTGCAATGATGGACTCCTGAGCTAAGGCAACAGCAAGCAGCAGCTACCCTCAGCAAAGATCAGTGAAGTGAACTTTGCTAGAGCTCATAGGTACGTAACCATGAGAGACTAGGGGGCTGCACACACCCCCATTGTTTCCTCACTGCAGAGAAAAAAAGTCCCCAAATGCCCTAGCTGATGGTATTGATTTACCCAAATTCTCTTAGATGGGCTTGAAAACAAGATGGGCTCGTCTTTGATACATTTCAGCCTTTTCTCTCACATTTTTTTAAAAAGGCAATATTTATTCTGTTTTTATTTAAAATCTACTCCTCTTAGGAAAGATGAAGCAGTTTTTTAGGACTCAAAAGGTTGCGTTTTCACACTGTAACATAAGTAGCATACGCAAATGGAATCTGTTTTGGGTGTACGTTGTGTGTCAAGAACTGGATTTAAGAACGTTTTCTTCACATCCCTGGCACCGTTCTATTTTTGAGTACTCTTCCAATCTGCATGATTAAGGATTCTGTGCAACTGGCAGGCAACTGACAGGGCTTTTCTACTTTCTCTTCTATTAAATGAGAGACGGTGTTGTAGTACCCTCAAACAACAGCAATTGTAAAATGCCACTGTGAGCATTTATCATTGGAATTATTTTAGTTATTTACTGAACAATTTTAGAGAAGTGTCAATAATTTCCCAGGCATTTTGTACCAGAGTATAAAAATGCATTTCCAACCTCAACGCCTTTAAATATTAAAAGAAGATTTTGTGTGTTCCCTCACAGTTTTTACAATTACTGATATGTGTTTTACATTTATTTTCTAAAAAGCAAAAGTTACACTTTTCCACAAAACAGCACAATTGCAGAGTTTACAACAACTGTTCCCAAGTCTTTCTGTTTGCACACTGAATACTAAGTAGGTCCATATAATTCTCCACAGTATCAACTGTGCTTGTTGCAATGCATAAAGAGTTCACAATTTGGCTGCAGTGCATCAGCTTGTAGGATCTGGTCACACCTTAGTTGAGTAGATTGGTGAAGTAACACAGCAGTTCTTTCAGTTCTTCCTATGGGTCCTCATAACTACAGTTACTGTAACTGTTTTAGTTATTTATGAAGATGACAAACCTAAATGGATTTATTCAAAGGAAATCTCACTGAGCAAAATGCAAGTCATCTCCAAGTAAACACTGCATTATGCTGTATAAGAACAGACTACACCCCAGAGGCCATAGTATGGACATTTAAATCTTTACTAGAGTTTCACTAGCAATTTGCTTTCTCTTCCCAAACCCATTCACTGTAATGGGAGTAGTGAAGATAACTTTATTAGTCTGTTTTACCATATACAACAGAGATTTGTACCTTATACAACTGTGACAACTTAAAGATTAACAAGTTTCATTTGCCACTATTTTGTGGACTGGGGTCCATTTCATCCCATTCACCTAAGAAGTGGAACCTCAGTCCACAAAATCTTTCGGCCACTTCCACACAAGCCTGTTGTAATGCGATTATTCCACTTTCAACATCCTCTGAGGCCCTTCCCTAAACTGCAAACCCCAGGATTCCATATGATGTTGAAAGTGGAATAATCACACTATAACAGGCTAGTGCTGGAAATGGCCCATGCCAAATAAAAAGGTTTCTGCTAGACCTGAGAAGAGTAATCTTTTGAATTACAACTCACAGAATCCCCAGCCGGAATGATCTCCAGACTTGCTGGCTAGAGGATTCTGGGAACCGCAGACCAAAAAAGTAAATGTTTCTGCATTCTGTTTCCCAACCAAACCTACCCCTGTGACAAAGCAGAGAAGTTAAATAAAAGCTATGGGGGTGGGGAGGGAGCTGGGGAAGAAATGCTTTTTTGGCTCCAAAAGCAGCCTGGCATTCAAAGACCAATCAAAGAGACAGTGATGGGAGTGGGGGAAGCAGTTTTATCTAGTAAGGCAACCTGTCCTCTCCTCTCATAAAGTGCTGCTAGGGAAGGCTGGGACAGCAGTTTATAATGCAAATGTACCTTGTTTTCTCATTGTATTAGGGACAAAGCACGGTGATGCCAACAGGACTGGGAAAGAACCTCCAATAAGACTCAGAAAGTCTCATTACCTTTATTTAACTCTCTTCTGCAAATCTCTCCTATTATGAAGACATCACTTCAAAGATGTCATCCCAAAGACCTTGCATGTGTGAGAAAACTCAAGTAGTATTTCCAGGCTAAATGATCTTCCATCATTCCACCTGCAGCCAAAAATCTTAACCTCCCTTTTGCTGCCGTTTAAAGAAAAAGCACACCAACTGAAGTTTTGTCCATTGTTAACCAATGCAAACTAATAAACACAAATAACATCTTATTTAGAAAGACTGTGCCCAGGACTGAATATTTTCCTTTCCTTTCCTTTCCCCCCCTTTTTTTAAAAAATCCTCCATACTGCCACAGATTCCCAGTTCTAATTCTATGGCTGTTCCTGTGGTGCACAGTAATGAGTCAAAGTCCACTTGGTTGCATAAACCCAAAAAGGCTGCCTCAGACTACAATGCCATTTGTTCATTCATGTTTGAATAGATTGGAGCTTAGGAAACAAAGTGTTTATTGCCTCCAAAGTATCTAAGACTGAAGTGTCAAGGCCAAGCTCTCTCCATTCGCTGAACTGTTTGGCTACAACCTAAGCTTTTTCAAATCCTTTAAAAGCTGCCAGCAGATACGACTCTTGTTATTAAAAGCAGATAGAGAAACAGCAAAATATTGGGTTACTTGTAACATCAATGCCACCATCTCAGTATCATTTCTTCAGCACTGATAAGATGAAAATGCATAGGTACACAAACGTAGAGAAACACAGACAGGCTTGCAAACACACACACACAGCCTATTCAATCCAAATAGCAGTAGTAAGCTATTATAACAAATGCTGCTTCTATTGCTTGCATGATTACTTGCCGTACTCTTATTACAAACAGTGTTTACTACCAGCTTCCCTCGAGTTATTGTTCCACACATACAGTCTTCCTAGCATATGTGTGGGAAACAGAAACGTGGATTAATAGGATAATCTGGTTTCTTTCTCATCCATTTGACCCTGCATTTCTCCAAAATGGCTCAAATGGCTCTGCTGTCAGTTTGCCTCCTTTTACATTAGTGAAAGTCATGCAAGTCATTTATTCAAGAATGTGTACTTATTTTAACTGCTTACAAACGTCGGAATCTTTGTGTATAAGGTTCTATTCTCCTCCTCACAAAGGAACATTGAGAAGCCAATGTGCAGCACATCATAATACTTCAAGAGACTCCCATCACTTTCTACATTAAATAACACCCAACAACAAGATTCCTGTCCTCCCAAGTCTTTATAACCAGATTTATCCCATGTTTGTCCCTGGCATGGCTGTACTAAATACTAACATTCAGTGCATTTAGAAATAAGTTTTTTTGTACCAGCTATTCCTAGGGATTTATCATGTTTCTGTGATCAAAAAGTTTATCCTCCAAGGGGAAGGGGAAAAAAGAAAGAAATTTTCCATCTTCTTCTTTTCCTTAAAAACTGAGGGAAAGTTTTAAATTTTTGCAGCACAGCAGCTTTTGCTCTCACAGACAAGAGGTCCACTGCTTAATCCAGCTATATTCATCCACAGAGAACAGGCAGGCACCAAAATGCAGTTACTTACTTGGTCCAAATGGGGCTTCTATGATTCCCACACCCAAACATATCCTTTGACTCAGAACTACCTTTTCTTCATTCTCCTAAGAGAGCAGCAACCATGGCAGCAGCAGAAAGAGAGATGCAATTCTGAGAGGGCAGACAAGTTCCTCCAAGACTGCAACATCACTCCACCGTTACCAAGATTCAAAAGAACAATGGAAGCTCCGCCTCTCCGAGTCCCTGAGAGGCTGGCAGGATCACCTCTTTGATACATCCAGTCCTCCCTCGGAACAGATGTCCTGAAATCGCTCCCTGCTTTCTCTCTGGAAAGGCATGGGAAATCCCCCATGCCTCCCCCAGGGGCGTAGCTACAGAGGGATTAAAACACTGCCTTCCCAGAACAATTCTGTCCCCTCTTGAAATTTTCCTTCAGTACCCAAATTTCTAGCACTTCAGTAACATTGAGCATTGAAGGGAAAAAAGTTTAGACATCTAAAGAAAAAAGGAGCAGGCAGAGGGACTGAAACAATGGCCATTTCCGCACTAGACTGTTATAGCGCAATTAATCCACTTTCAACATCCTATGGAATTCTGGGGTTTGCAGTTCATGGAGGGGCCTGAACTGCAAACCCCAGGATTCCATAGGATGTTGAAAGTGGAATAACTGCGCTATGACAGTCTAGTGCGGAAATGGCCAATGTGTACACAGTAAATAGAAGGGTTCTATAGGTTTGAAGGATTTTCAGTGTCTCACACTCTGCAATGCTAGAAATTTGGGCACTGAAGGAAAATTTCATGGGGAGATAGATTTCTTATTTGGGAGTGGTCAGTGCCCTCATCAGAGAGTCAGCATGGTGTAGTGGTTTGAGCACTGGACTATGGCCCTGGAGATAAGAATTCAGTTCCCCACTCGGCCATGGAAACCTCCTAGGTGACCTCAGGCACATCACACACTTTCAGCCCCCAGAAAACCCTGTGATAGGTTTACTTCAGGGTCTCCATGAGTCGGAAATGACTTGAAGGCACACAGCCACAAAGCCCTCCTTACCTCCATCCGCATGTAGCTTCACCTCTGCCCTGCCCATTGCCTGGAACAAACTCCACAACACACAAGTAAAGAGAGATCCCATTCATTTTAAGTGACTGAAGCCTGAATTTTTTGTTTATTGAAAGAAATGGAGAGCACAACTCTGAACTCATTCACTTTGTGTAAAGTAAATGCCACTAAAATAAAATGAATTTATTTAGAATAAGGAACTGAGGAGACTAGGGAGGGGAAATGCAACAAATAATGGCAGAATGGTGTATTTCTGAAAATTAATTTTAATAAATAAAATATAAAGCACCAAATGCACAGGTGTACACTTGTGGGGTGGAGTAAGGAAACAAGTGGCTCACTGCCACCTTTCTGGAGGCAGAGGGAGTGGGAGAAAGGGAGCAGCTTATATGTATTTAAGTCATTCATTTTAAGATATCTGTATTATACTCATAAATGTCCACAGAATTTTGAAGGCAGCTGCTTACATTCTCAGACATGCAAGTCAAGACATCCACATTATCATGATTAATAATTAATGAAGATTAATGCATCAACTGTTAAAACATTAACAAGGACATTGTTATTAGTATGTAAATTCTGAATTTATACAAATAAATTTAAATTACTGAATTTTGGCAAAATTGTCCACAAAACCCAAAACTACCAATCTTAAATAATGGAACAAATTAACACAAAACATTAATTGTTACTCAAAAAATTAATGCCATTGGTGATCAAGAATTTAAAATAACAATTTTTTAAGCTGTAGTTGAAAATAATGATTCAATGGTAAACAAATTAACCGTTAATAAATTATTTCCACATTCTGCATCAGTGTCATAAAATGGAGGGGGAAAGATGCATTTCTTTTCAGTCACTGAAATATTTCCCTTGAGTTGTTATAACTGACAACCTATGAGACATTCACTGTATTGAGTATGAAGAACAGAAGAATGTTTTATGTAGCACTGGAGCAGGGGTCAGACAAAACACACATACTGATGGCAACATCTATAGCCCGCACATACAATATAGATCAGCATATGAAGTAAGATAACCTTTCCAGGAGCAGAAGGTCATGCAGCCATCGTATGTTTTTCCACTGTTCCCAGAGCAAATCCTTTAAATAAGGTATGGGAATCATGTGTCATGTGTCCTTCCAGATGTTGTTGGGCCAACAGAAGCAATTATTAGAAGGCAATTACTGGCAGCTGCATCTCAGCAACGACTGGAGGTCAGCAGGATTACCAGCCTGGTTTTCAATGGCCATTTCCGCACTAGACTGTTATAGCGCTATTATTCCACGTGCAACATCCTATGGAATCCTGGGGTTTGCAGTTTTTTCGGTAAGTATCACAACCCATGAGAGCCGTACTGGTTTGAGTGTTGAACTATGACTCTAATGTTGTTGTTGTTGCTGCTGTTGTTGTTGCTGTGTGCCTTCAAGTTGTTTCCAACTTATAGGTACCCTAAGGCAAACTTATCATGGGTTTTCTGGGGCTGATAGTATGTGATACACTCAGAGTCACCCAGTGGGCTTCCACGGAAGAGCAGAGAATTGAACACTGGTCTCCAGGGTTGTAGTCCAGCACTCAAACTATTACACTATGCTGATTCTTGAGACCAGGGTTCAAATCCCTGCTCACCCATGGAAAAGCACCTGGGCAAGTGACACTGTCACAACCTCACAGGAAAGCAAAGACAAACCCACTCTGAATAAATCTTGCCAAGAAAACCCCATGATAGATTTGCCTTAGGGTTGCTACAAGTCGAAAATCACTTGAAGACACACAAAACAAATCACAATCCATCCACAAATCACACATACTGGCATACTTGTAGTGACATGTATGCATGTAAGTGCAGTTTATGCACATGAATGTCCCTTTTTTGATGAGGCTCACTTGGCTCTTCTCTTGCTCTTGTACTCATCCCAAAAACCAGCCCCCCAGGCTGTTGTCAAGATCTGGGAGAGGCTCCTGCTGCTGTTTCTTATTGGTGGGCAGCACAGAGAGAGGAAAGACATGAAGACTTGAAGGTATGGCTGCACTTGGCTGCTGAGGGAAGAAAAAGGAGGGTGCACTTCATCCATGCGCACATCCTCATTTCTCCTGTTCTCCACCCACTGCAGCTGAGTCCAGCTGCTACTTTTTGGTCTGAATCACTTTTCCCTTCTCTTTCCTCTTCACCAGGTAAGGAGTAGCAGCAGTCTGTCCTGGAGCTTGAAAGCTGATAGAAGAGGGAATGGGGGGAGGATGCAGAACTGCAAGGATGGAACTACACTTTGATGTAGGACCTCAGCCAATGTCAAAAACAAAACAAGGTACCACTGTATAATAGTACACTGAAGTATCACTATATGATCCTAAAGCAGTTCATTACAAATGTCTGGTGCATGGCTGCCCAGAGCCAGGCTTTGAAAGAATTTTCTTTTGGTTGAAACATTATGGTTTCAAATTGCCCCAAACAAGTATAAAAGCCATGTACTCTTTACTGTCTATAGAAGCTGAGCAAGTTAAGAGTTTGCTCCCCTTGATAGGGGAGCTTTGGCTCTAGAATAGCAATGTTCGTAGGTCTATGGTGACAAGTGACACTGCTTCTATGTATCCAGCTCCCAGAAAAATATCACTGTATAACAGTATATTGAAACACCATTATACAATCCTAAAGCAGTTCATTACAAACCATTATGGAAATAAATGATCACACATCATGCAATAGTTTCCTGCTGTCCATCACCAACTATATAAAGCTTTCTCCTCTATTTAGGAACATAGGAAGCTGCCTTACCCAGTCAGTCCATCTAGCCCAATACTGAGAACACTGACTGGCAATGACTTTTCAAAGTTTCTAGCAGAATTCTTCCTTGTCCTACTTGTATGTGTTGAGGAGTGAATCTTGGACTTTCTGCCTGCAAAACACTTGCTCTGCCACTGCATCTGGGTTTGTGAGAGGGTCTTGTCCCTGCATTCTCATCCACATTATGCATCCTGTTCTAAGTGAGTAATCGTTTGAGATTTGGAGACTGGCTGTTGGCCAATAAAGGCCTGCCTCACAGAGCTTTGAGAGGGCTGTGTTATTCACTAGACTTGGTTGTAGCTCACTGATGATTCATCTGAGTGGGGACCATACATGGCCACTAGAAGTGTTCTGTCATTTTGTGTTTTTGGTCTGTCTTGTAGTAAATAGTACCTAGGTACTAACCTTGCCTTGTCAATTTGCATCTTTATTTCCTTCACTGGGTACTACAGTTGGAGAAATGCTTGTTGTAAATCCAAGAGTTTTGACTGTCTGTCTTGTAGGTATCAGCAGTTGTATTGCAGGGACTGACAGAAACAATAGATTTGGTAGTATGTTCTGGGTAGAAACTGGAGGCATATAAGTATGTGTAGCAATCACTGAGTTTTTGATAAGAGTGTAGTGCTTAGAAGTCCATTGTGCAGTTGCACAGTTGTACAGTGGTGTCAAGAAAGTGAATTTGTTGTGTGGATTGTTGCAGGATTAGGCTGATTATAAGGCAGAAGTTGTTGAAATCATGCCAGAACGTCTGAAATGATTACTTTCCATGTGGTCAAATCACACAGATGTCATCAAGAAACTGTAGGTAGAGGAGAGGATGGTATTCTTGATATCTTGTAGTCCATCCTGGTATGGTATGTTAGCGTATAGGGATTCCACCGCCATAGTGGCTAGGATGGTGTTCTCTGGAAGCTTGTGGATAGGCTGCATTTTCCTCAAAAAAATCAGCTGTATCTTTCAGTCTTTGAATTTGGAGTGTTGATGGCATATACTCTGAAAACTAAGTCTGTATGTACAGATCTCCCAATAGTCAGGGTTCTAGTGCTTGAGACAACAGGTCTTCCAGAATTGTTTTGATTATATATTTTGGGTAGTAGATAGAAGATACCCAGTTTGGGCTCCTGGAAATATCCATTTGAATTCAACAGTGGAAAATTCTCTGAGTAATTTATGTAATTCCTTCAGATATTCATCAGTGGGATCTTTGGAGAAGATTCTGTAAAATGTGATGTTGGAGAGTTGTCTCTCAGCCTCATTGCTTCCCCTTTGTTGTAAAATAATGTTGGGATTATTTTAGGCCTTTTCGGTACCCTGCCTCGATATCATGTCATCCCAGTGGGATCCCGGCAGTGCCACTGTCAGGATGGGATCGGGGCCTGAATGCTCTCCACTGTACCCAGTCAGCTGCTGATGGATGGGTAGCATTAGGGACACTCATCTTCCTTCCACAGTACAGTATCAATAATGAGTTCTTTTCCCCGTCTCTTCCTGCACTGTCCTGTGGAAGGAAGTGCTGTCAAGCACTTCAGCCCTTATTGCCCACAGCCGACTGGATTGTGGTAAGAAAGGGGGTCATTATGGGATCTTTTTCAGTAATGGTATAGGGAGTGTTTTTAATGGACAGGGATGCAACAGCACCTGGTCAGTAAGGACATCATGCAATAGCAAGCATCCCAGACTGGCAGCAATGCATTGTCATGCCAGGATGACAACGTTTTGCCGTAAGGGTCTTGGAGACTATGGATGACATCTTGTCCATATGGGTGTGCAGTAAACTGTGCCTCTGAAATACTCCTTGAATCATAGATAGCAGAACAAAGCCTCCAGATCACCACAGAACTGAATTGTGTTTGTAGGTTTTCAAGTGCAGAAAGACAGGCCTCATAAAAGGACAGAGTCCTCTGCCTGGCCTAGTGTGTGGGTGGAAAGGTTTACAGTATTATTGTCCATGTTGATAATAACTAACTGACCACTGTAGAGATCTAAAAGACTTTTATTGCCTTACGTAGTCCTTTGAAAATGTAGAGCAAGGGTCATGATTTTCATCTTTCTGGATCTTATAACATTCTAACCTACTTCCACAACTGTATAACTATACTTTGCACCTGAGGTGCTTAATACCACTTGGTACTGCATAAGAAGTGGGTTTATATCCATGAAAGGTCATGCTATGGACTGAATCTGAGTGATTCAGCATAAAAACAACTGCCCTATACAAAGGGAAGAATCTCCTTTGCGCTAGAGCTAAACTGGAAGCATAAGAATGCCTTCAAGTACATACTAAGTTCAGTACATTACAATGCGAACACACATAGTCTCTCTGTTTCGGAATTCCAAAGTACTCAATCTGTTAAACTGGCCAAAGGCCAAGGGATTTACTAATAAAGGATGTTTCAGTGGTACGAATGCCTGATTCTCTGATGTATTAGCTCTCTAATGAACAAATCCTGAACTGAACATTTCAAACTCAGGATGTAACAGTCTTGTAAAATATATAATTTCCCTTCCAAATCTTATCCCAAAGCTTCTTTCATTGCATTATCTGTATTGTTTTTCTTTTAATGAGCCTTGCTTCAGCAGAAAATGTTAGAGCTGGGAAAATTCTTTTGGCAAAAGTTTGTATTAATGCCTCAAAATGACTAAGCAGATCTGTATCAATTGTAAAAGGAAATGAAAAAGAAAAACTTTTACCACATAGACAAAGTAGGAGCTGTACAACAGTGGAGCAGACTACCTTGGAAGGTGGTTGGCTCCCTTTCTTTGGCAGTTTATAAGCGAGGTTGGATAGCTTACCTCCCTGGGATGCTTTAGTTGTTGATCCTGCAATTGTAAAGACCTTTGGAATCTCTCCCAGTTACATGATTCTGTATGAAGAGATCCTTGGGGATTTTTGACTACATAACAGAACCTGGAAGAAACAAGGTACAAGTAACAGAGGCCCTTTCTGCACCTTACCTTATCCTGTCACCCTGCAGTCACAATCCTGGCAGTGCCTTTGCTGGGAAGGGAGCATGATGGGAATGCTCCCCTCTGTACCAGACAGGCTCCCTGCAGAAGGCAGTGTGAGGGGCATGCCTCTTCCTTCTTCAGTGCTCCTTCCCATGCTGTGCTCAGGCAGGAAGCACCTCCATCGCACTTCCAGCCCTTCAGCATGGCAGGTAAGTGCAGGAGCATTGCATGATCAGAGGTCATTGATGGAGAAAATCTGTCAATGATTTACTCTGCAATTGTGCCAACTGGAGATGCACAAAGGACGGGACCATGACAACATCTTGCAGAAGCATTGTCACAGTTCTGGTCCTCTCACATCCCCATGCCAGGACGCCATGTCTATACAGAAAGAGCCATAGTCAACTGTAATTAGTTACTTTTGGGAGGCTAGTAAGGAAGTAGCGAACACTTATTTCCAAAAATATGCAACAAGTAAAAGTAGAGTTGCTGGGGTAATTACTAACTATTTACTTCCTGTCCTCTTGCATATGAATTTCTCCTCCCTTTCCTTATCAATATTAACAAAATGTACATTTGCGCTGGCACTAGTCCAGATTAGCCTACAGCCACAGAAGGGCTTGGAAAAATTGCTTCTGGGTTTACACCTGCCAGAATACTTTAGCCTCAATTGGCAGTGGCCACACTGGCTGAGAGAGTTGTAATCTGATGAACAAGTGAACAAATAACTTTACCAAGGCCTGAACTGGAGGCTGGTGGTTTGTTAGTGAAAACTAGCCATAGTAAACATCGATGCAGACATCAGACAAAACTCTGCACGGGGTTTCATCAATGTAAATAAAGGCATGCTTTTAATTAATTAATTAATTAATATTCCACCTTTATCTCAGTATAGGAACCAAGACCTCTTCCCGTAAAGGACTAAAACAAAATATTGTTGAAATAATATATGGTAGAAAGATTTTTTTAAAAAAATATTAAATAGGCAATTGGGTTAAAATATTTAAAACAGTTTAAAATACATACATGGGGAATTATGTATTTACTGTGTTACCCAACCTTTGTGTTGAGCGGCAACACTGTGCAGTAAAATGCACAACCAATTGCGTAGCTGAATGCACATCTATATGCACAATAGCATCACATGCGCAATTCTGCTTCTGCAACTTTTAATTGCAGATACTGTACATCAGACAAAACGTCCAGCTACTTCCATAGGGGAACTTAAACAAGTCTAAGAGACCAACAGGATTCTGCTCATAATGTGTAGCTACACTTTGATAAATGGTGATAAGAAAAGCAGAGTGAAAGAAGAGGAGCTGGGGATTCTCCCAGAACATTCCTACTCAAGACACAGGTCCCATGGAATGCTTATAACCAGGAAGTAGCTCAATAGGGTTTAAATGTGCTGAGAGATAGGCCTTGTTAATTCCTGCTATTGAGCCACTATCAAATATGTGTTTTCATCTGAGTTCTCTCACTTTGAGTTCTCTCAAGAAGAAAAGAAATGTGGGGTAGAAATAAAGATAATAGTAGTAGTAGTAGTTATTGTTGTTGTTATTATTATTATTATTATTATTTTTGTGTGGTTGATGCTGCACCTGTATATACGCCCTTATTACTAACTTACTGAAACTTCTAATTAGGCTGCTACAGTCCTTGCATGCGGAGAAAAAAAAAACCTTTTCATTCTCATTCCGCACAATGCATATCTTTATTATTACTTGGTAAACACCAGTTCCAACCAACAGGGAATGGAGGATTCACTTGATAAATCACACTGGTTTGCTTATAACAGTCAAACTGAGATCACATCAGTCAGATGTACTTAAAACATCTATCACTTTCTGCAGGTCAACCTCAGAATTTAGTAGGCACATATGGCCTCATACATTTCAGATGATGACACCAAGAAGGATTTCTCACTTCCTGCTTGGAAAATATGGCTCAGATGATAAGTAACACCATTAGAACTACTATTCCTTTTAAAAACAGTCTCACACACTCAATCAACGGGCAGTAGCAAATTTTGAAGTGCGAGAACTCATCACGATAGACCTGCATAGCCACAGGTCCAAGGAGTGAGTCAAAATGCAGGGGACTGTGTGGACTTGACTTCTGGACAGGCCAGTGGGCAGACACTCCTTGCCTCAGTTCTGCAGCACTGTGGGTTGTTTCTCCTGGACAACTCTGCTCACATACAACCAAAGTAGCAAACCCCTAACAGATGACCTTTCCTACCCTAGAGCAAGAAAAGTAGGATTGGGGAGGGAAGAAAGCTTGAACATGGGCACTCAAAAATGTACGTATCATCTTCTAGAAGTAATGACCAAAGCGTTGGCCTTTCTTTCACAGAAGTCTAGTTAAATAAAGCATTGAATGCTTCTACCAGAAACTGCATGGAACCAGTGGCACCTGCTGGCTCTCTTGCCATGGAGTGGTGGACGTGCTCTAGGTTTTAGTCCAATGTTTAAAGGAATTGCCTAAGGTGCTGAATTTATTATGGCAGATGAGGTTTAGCACCTTCAATAATTTCTTTAAAGTTGTTTGTACTAAAATCCATAGTGGAATCACCACCCCACTGAATGGAAACCACCACCACCACCAGCTGCTGCTGCTGCTGCTGCTGCTGCTGCTGCTGCTGCTGCTTAGAGCACCTTCCAGGAACAATACTTAATCAGTCCAATACTTAATCAGTCATTCTCCCCACGGTCCCTTTCCTCAGAGAAGACTGGTGTGGGCTTGGGGTAGCTGGAGCCAATAAATGCTTTTGACTGGCAAATATTGTTCCTGGTACTCTGGCATACTCCTGAACTGAAGAAGTGTCAGAGTTGCAAATTTCCCCGCCACCAATCCAACAGGAGCCTTGCTTCACTACACTCCTGCTCACACTTAATTCTGCCAGTGGTACTTAGCTTCTTAAACTGAAAGGGCACTGGAAGCCTTCCCTAAGTAGTGATAGTAAGGAGAATATAAACCGATGAAACTAATAACTGCAGATTTTTAAGAAAGAAAAAGGGAAGGATATTAATCCCTTTCTTCAGATGCAATTCAGAGTGACATCCACAATAGCTCACACCAGAACATATGTCAGTTAACCTTAAAAGTGTTGCTAGATTTTTTCCTCCTTCCTTTTTATGTTGCAACAGACTAACACAGCTACTTCTTTGAAAACCCTAGATATTAGTGGCAAGTTAAGGTTATCTGGCAGCACAGATATGCATAGAAAAGAGGCAACATATTATTTTATCACATTTCACCTGTGCCACTGATGACACAAGGATTGTTGTTAAGTGCTGCCAAGTCGATTTTGACCTATGGCAACCTTATGGATGAGGGACCTCCAGGCTACCCTATTGTCAACTATCCTACTCAGGTCTTGCATAATCAGGGATGTGTCTTTCTTGATCAAATCTCTCCATCTGTAATGGGCTCTTCCTCTTTTCCTACTGCCTTCTACCTTACCAAGCATCATTGTCTTTTCTAGTGAGTCATGTCTTCTCTTGATATGGTCAAAATATAACAGCCTCAGTTTAGTCATCTTGGCTTGGAGGAAAAGTTGAGGTTTGATTTGCTCTTAGAACCCATTCACTTGTCTTTTTAGCAGTCTAGGGTATCCACAGAACTCTTCTCCAGCACCACATAGCTATTCCTGTCCCAACAAGATCTACAGCAGAAAGGAAAACCTCTGGCCTGCAAGCCTAATCCAGCCCATAGTCTCCACGATCGGGCCCACAGCGAGTCATATGGAGCCTCACACACACTTTGAGAAATAAATTCCTATTATTTCCTGCTAATGATCAGAGATAATATGAAAATATTGCCCTACCCGGCTCATTCCACCTGTGAAAGTTAATTACAGTTTCAAAGCTTCCTTACTATTCAAATGTAGTAGTGTGTTTTTAAAAAAAAAAAAATCTAAGACCGTAGCTGACATATTATTCTAAATATTCTTTAGTTCAGCAGCTTAAAGGGCAGGGCACTGACTCTGTTAAATACACATTAAATTAAATAACTTCCATTAGTTTATAAGTGTTGTGACTGCAGCCCAAGCATGCATTGCTCTTTTGCATAGTCACAGAATGTGTGAAGATTGAAAGGAAGAGCAAACCACTGATGGTGGTTGTGGAGAGCTGAAAGGGAGCTGAACTGTGAAGCAGGATGACACCCGGGAAGAAAGCATCTAGAAGCAGAGCATCTGCGATATTACAAATTTAGTTCAATAAGAAACAGATGACAGAAAGACGTTATTTGCCATCAAGTAAACCTCAACTTATGACAACCCTATGAACGAGAGATCTCCAAGCCATCCTATCATCAACAGCCCTGCTCAGGTGTTGAAGACTCAGAGATGTGTCTTCCTTGACTGAGTCTACCCATCTGCAGTCCACTCTTCCTCTTTTCCTACTGTCTTCTACCTTACCAATCATTATTATCTTTTCTAATGAGTCCTATCTTCTCATAATATGGACAAAGTACAACAGCCTCAGTTTAGTCATCTTGGCTTCCAGGGAGAGTTCAGGCTTGATTTACTCTAGGACCCATTCATTTGTCTTTTTAGCAGTCCAGCGTAGCCACAGAACTGTAGCACCATTTCACTGTCCAGCTTTCACAACCAACCATAGAAATTGGGAATAATATAGCAGAGATGATTCTGTCTTTGGTATTTAATTCCTTCCATTCAGATTAATTGCCTACTTCATGTAAGGTTGGTACTGTCCTACTTTTCTAAAGTTAACTACTTTTTGCCTTCTAATCACACATCAAATGTTATGCAGAAACATATTTTATACATACAGTGGGGACAGGAACTAGAGGCAAATACTGATCTGAATCCTATTGCCACTGCCAAGTAGAATAAACCCACCAAATCAATAACGTTTACCTATCTGTTGGCTCACCATTCAACAATTTATTCAGTGGGTCTACTCTACTATAATCAACAGGATTCAAGTCACTGTTACAACCATTTGCTGACAACTTTGCATTTCTTCTGTATTACAGTCCTGGTATTCACACAATACGGGGCTTAAATGTCCTAAAGGCATCAGATTTCATCTGATCTTGGAAGCATAATCAGAGTCAGCTCTGGTTACTACTTGGATGGGAGACTGCCAATGAATACTAGCTGCTGCAGGCTATATTCCAAAGAAAGGAAGTGGCAAAAGCACCTCTGAGTATTCCTTTGCCTAAGAAAACCCTATGAAATTAATGGGGTTGCCATAAGTTGACAGCTCACTTGAAGACACACGCACATAATATACAGTTTGGTCCCCAGAATAGGGCTTGTAGCTCAAGTTTATTTATTAATTTTGTGGAATTAGAATTGTACAAATGTACAACAGTCCTGGAACAAACCACAGGCAGAATGACTCAACTAATATAATTAGGATTGAAGTCTGAAACCTAACAGATTTTCCCTCTTTTGCTGAATTCAACAATGTTCACTGTTCCTGAAGATGACGAGGTTGCCCTCCATCACCATCTATTCACACACAGCAAGTCACCCAACCTTTCAGTAGCAGCAGGTTTGGAGGTATTCTTGCTATAAAGATTACTTAGTCCATATAAAATAAAACATAGCTAGATGTAGATAACAAAATCCCTTTTTTTTCCTTAGTAGTAAAGTTCCAATAGGAGGGTTACTGGAGCTTAGGCTGCCTCAAGTTTCCTGGAATCACCATGTCTAGTGGCTGCTGTTGGATTTTCAGTTGCAAAGAGCACTCTGCATATGCTGAAAAGCTATATTTCATGTTTCAGGAATGAATCCTAGCACTGTAAACAGGTTCTGGGTTGAACTCTGTTGAACATTGACTTAAAGGACAATGTAGTAGTTGGCACAGTGATGCTGTTAGATGTAAGTATATCTGCTAAGTTTTCACTTGCCCTTGCTTCTTTGCCCTTCACAATCAGCTCCACCTATATCATTATAAGTAAAAAAAAATCTTCATACTGCACCTGTTGTATCTTCATGCTACACCTGTTAGATTTTTAGCTATACACAACAAACACCTTAAACTAGGAGAGAAGATGGTAACCATGTCTCTTTTTGTGTGTCTATTCTACTAGTAGAGAAATAGACAAACATATATATTGCCTGGAACACTGCATTCTCTTTAGTATAAAAGCCTTTGCTTTCTTAGCTACTAACTTATTTAAAAAATGATAAAACAGATTTACAGTTGGATCCAGAGTCAGAAAAGTTAACTTTTTCAACTACAACTCCCAGAATGTGCCAGACAGCAAGACTACTGAGTATGCTGATGGGGTTCTGGGAGATGAACCCCAAGCTTGACCTAAAAATTTGTATTAGTACAGAAGCATACTAAGTCCTTTTCATTCTGTTTAACAAAGAGTTCAAGGTAATTCAAAAGGTCATAGTACTCTTTAATAATGGAACAGGGACACTTCCCGATCTTTTTAATTAAGAAGAGATGTCGCACAGTTGAGGTTCCTTGAAAATTGTATATGTGCCTCTTCAGTTTTCCTAGGACTCTAGAACTGTGTTGTCATTGATTACAACATATTTTAGAAATCAAAACAATGAAATAAAACATCTTTGCTTACAGACAGTTAAAATGCACAGAAACACCCTACATAGATGTTCAATTAATTACTACATCTACAAACCCATATGGTGGGAGAGATGGTAGCATGCTTTGCCATGAAGGTATTACAAGCATCAGAGAAGCATCCAGAATTAAAATAAGGTTGCTTGATGAAGCAGTTCACTGCTACTTTTGTCACTGCTACTTCTGTTATGCAACAAAGAACATAGTACAACCTTTTCCCACAAGAAAGACATAAATATAGTTTCCTGCTAACTTCACGAAGCTCAGCTTCATGGCTGGTGGGAACTGCAGTCCAATAACACCTGGAGGATAACATTATTTTGGACAGCTGAGTTGGGAACTAGAGCTATGATGCTTCTGAGGTTCTGTTCCAATCTTAAGAAAGTGATCTTAGTGGAGGTCACCTCTTGACTTGATATCTTCCCAGCACCTGATACTTGTGTCCCAAGATCCCCTATGCTTTCTAAAATTTGCATGAAACCTCTGAATAAGGTCATCCTAAGGTCTGGAGGACCCACCCAGTTTTGCTTCTGAGTTTACATTTTATTCATGGAAGAAGACCAGAACGTTCAACTGCTGTTTGTGAGCAACAATGAACTAGGTAAGAGTCAAAAAACTAAACTCAACAAGACCAAGGCGCTATTGGGGAGTAGTTCATCTGCCCTCAGAGGCAGTATTCATCTTGTTTTTGGTATAGTTACCATCATGATCTGAATTTGTACACAGACTCAGCTTTAACTGTATGTCCACATGTCTTAGTGGCTTAGAATCTTTTTCAGTTTAGCCTGATGCACAAACTGGAGAGCCTCTTCAACACAGAGAGGACAATCTGGCTTTGGTTATCTATACTTGGGCAACCTGTAACTCTGGACTGTTGCAGTCACCTAGCAGACTATAGGTTGGGAACTTTTGAAGAGTATCTACTCAGAACAAATTGCTGGGCTTCTAACTGTGGCCAGGTGGCAGAATCATACCTCATCTTTGTTAACATTGATGCTCTGGTTCCTTCTCTGCTTCTGAGGCCATTTCCGCACTACACTGTTCTAGTGCTATTATTCCACTTTCAACATCCTGTGGAATTCTGGGGTTTGTAGTTTACTGAGGCCCAAGAGCCATCTGGCTGAGGATTCTAAATGCCCCTCCCTACACTGCAAACTCCAGGATTCCATAGGATGTTGAAGGTGAAATAATAGCACTATAACAGTGTAGTGCAGAAATGGCCTGAGCTCACTTTCCATGGTGATGCTAATCTTCACAGCTCTTCCTGTCCCTGGGACTCAGGTAATAGTTTACTCATGTGTATGTGATACTTTGATCACTGACCTCTTTAAGGAGGACTGTTCTCTGGTTTCCCTAACCTTCTGAGGTGTGATGAATGATGAGACCATTTTGGATTTATGCCTAGAGAACCCCCTTTGTCAAGGCTACTGCTGACTTTTCAAGGTCAGGGCCTTAGTTTGTTAGACAGTCAGTCCTTTTTTTCTTTTTAAAGAAAAATAATGTATTGTATTTGCGTGCTGCCTTTCAGCCCACCAAGGCTCCCAATGCAAAAACAGGTAAAAGCAAATGCACATACTGTTTAAAACAGACCAAAACTTTTTGGAAACAATTTTTAAAAGCACATGCAATTAAAATAAACAGAAAAGTCACCCCTGGTTAAGAACCAAAGGCTGTATGAAACAGCATGGTTTTACCTGCTTCCTGGAAGCTTTTTTTTTTTTTTAAACTCGTAAGCCATTTTAAGTTGGGTCAAAATACCTACTTAAATTTTCAGCCCTCTTACTACCTAACATGAACTGATTGTGTCACAGCTGCTGTTGTTTCTGTTTCAGTCTTTAAGTGATTCTTGTAGCTTGTTCTTCACTGACTTCTAGTCACCATGGAATCATCAGTCTTGAGTACAGCATATAATATAGGATATAGATTTAATAATAAATAAATATAAAGTATGAAAAGTGTAAGAGAGTGCATAGAAAAAAAAGACAGATGTCAGAAACACCAGAAGCAGTGGCTGAATATTTTACCAGTAGTGATAACATACTGTGAGGAGATAATATCAAGAGAGAAACAAGCTCTGCCAAAAATAGTGGTTTCTTTAAGAAGCATCTAACTGAATCTGCACTGATTACTGTTGCTTGCTCTTTTCTCCTCGCTGTCTGTCTCCCCTTTATAAAAACACACGGATTAGAACATCATGTTACAATTTGCTCTGCTAATAGCTCTTTATAGTCTTGTTTTAAAAAAAAAACTGAATTACTTGGCACAGTAGTCAAAATGACTGTGTACACATCTCTCTGAGCACTACTTGGTACTATACCCATTGTAAAATTATATTATCAAAATAGTCGGTTTACTGGCAGCCTGTTTGCCATGGTCTGTCTCTGAAGTGACATCACAGGCTTTGCTAGCAAAGCTTCTGGGATTTTTCTTCATATGCAAACATGTATACAGTTAACAGCTGAGAACTTTAGAATAAAATAATGCACTAGTGACTTCATCTTCTCTATATTACTTGCAGATGCAGTAGTACAATAGCTTCAGAGACTCTATATAATAGGGTAGGATAAACTGCAGCCCTTCATATGGACTGTAACTCCCAATATCCCTCATCACTAGCTACAGCTTCTAGGAGTTGCAATCCAACAACATCTGGAGAGCCACATTTCACCTATCTCTGTTATGTAACATCCCTGTGGAATCTGGCAGTGGAAACCTTCACCAGCGTAGTAGTCCATACCAATAGCTTGTGCTGGTTTGCCCTGCAGTATTGGTAACGAGTGAAAGTACAATACCTTGGTGAGTGTTACCATTCCACAAAGAGCAACATCTATTTCAAATTATTTCTATTGAATAAGCAGCAGTGTAGAGTACTTTTTTCCGTTTTGTTGCAGAAAAGGGTTCGTTACAAGTTGCAGTGAAACCACACATTTCTCTAGAACAGGTTTCTGAGAATTGTAGTTCAATGCAGATAAAAGATGCCAAACTGACAAATCCTGGTCTAGGACTAGACAGTTAAAAGAAACCCCTGCTTATGACTATCCATTTATCCCTTTTGTTTTACTTTCTAGTCCTCCTGGTTACAGTTAAGGCTGAACCAAGAGTGATTTCATTAGCTATTTTCTACATACTTGCAGTTTCAGCAACTGCAGAAAGATCTAAATGAGGAGTGGGCAACTTAAGCAAGATTCAAGACCTGCCACTGGCCATACTGACCCCCAAAATGCAAACATAATTGGGGGGACAATCAGTGTGGAGCAGTTTAGAAATCCATTTCCAGTCTCACATGGCACAGTTTGGAGGAGCTTTGAGTTTATTACTGTTGTTTTCATTTGCCAAATCACCACGCTTGGAAGCTTTCCAGGAGAAGGGTTTGCCTTTCTTCTCATGGGGAACCTCAGGGAGGATTCTGGGAAGGGCCAAGGAAAGGCCACACTGTGCCAACCCCTGTCTGGACAGTATTCTCTCAGTATTCTCTTCTGGAGGAAGAAGAATAGGCTTCACTTGCCCTCACATTGCTACACTAGCTTACATCACTATTTGACACAGAAAGGGGCAGTCAGCTTTACACGGAGCAAGACAGTTTGGATTTCAATTGAAATTACTTTGCTGCTACTACTGGATCTAAAAGTTTATTGCTTATCTTTTACTGCCATTTGTCCCTGGTCCCCATATGGCCAAGAAGGGGAGTGGTCTCTGTCTGAGTTGATGTCCCCCTCCAAACTATCTTAACTGACAACAAAAGGAACATCTGACACAAAACATAGGCCTGTGATTCTAACATGACCACTTTTCTCCTGTATGACTTTTAACATCTTTGCATTATGAAGAAGACAGAGAAGCTCTGAAAGCCTACAGGTTGTATTTTGCGCTTTTTAGCTGATCCAATAACTATATTACTGTTTGGTGGATTTTGCTGTATTTTGCTGCACGGCCAAAATGATTACCCCTGAATATGTACTCTACACATATTCAGAAGTCATTCTCACAATTTTATGCATGTCTACCCCCAGGTAAGTCCCACTGAGCTCAATGAATCTTACTCCAAAGTAAGTGGATATAGGATTGCAGCCTTAGATCACCCATCTTAGGCCATTTCCGCACAAGTCTGTTATAGCACGATGACTCCACTTTCAACCTCCTATGGAATCCTGGGGTTTGCAGTTTCGGGAGGGGCCAAGTGGCCCCTCCCGAAACTGCAAACCCCAGGATTCCATAGGAGGTTGAAAGTGGAATCATCGTGCTATAACAGACTTGTGCGGAAATGGCCTTACTCATCTAGGACTCACATTTGAATGGTGCCATGATATTACAGTGCTATCCCTGATTGGCTATATGGGTAGCATTGTCCACTATATAGTGCTGTCCAGGATTGGTTGAGATCTCTCACTGACAAGTGAGAGGTAGTGAGGAAAGGAGAAGCCCTATGAAAGAAAAAGGGGAGGAAATGAAACCAAAACCAGAATTATGGAAACAACATCGGCAAACAGGAATGACAAAAGGTAAACGCTCTAAGCGATGAGGGCTCCCCCCTCCTCCGCTTAAATATTTCATGATCTCTAAAAGCCATAGCATTCAAGCTATGGATATCATAAAAGGTTTGCAGTCAGATTAAACATAAATTTCCTCATCATTTCTAAAGAAATCTTACATTAGGGTCAGACAGGCAATAGAATCCTAATAGCAGGAGCTTCAAAGCAGCCCATTTCTATTATCACCTGTCCTTGTAAATTACAGCACAAGACCAGTTTCATGGACTTCTGGCCATCGTTTTGCAAGCTACTGCAGCACACGGAAATAGTACAGCAGCATGGATCAATACTGTCTGTTGGATCAGCAGTCATTTGATTTGGCATACAAAAACTCCCTAACAAACAAAACATGATTCCACAGGCAAGACAAGAGAAAACTCAGAAAATACACTAGGCAACTTTGTGCCAGCACAGATAGATTTCAGCATAACCCACATACCTGATGTTGTGATAGCAAACAGATGCATTCACATTATACCTGACAGGATATGAATTGGTTAATATTCACATATAACTCTGAATTCAAAAACATTCTGCCATTCACATTTTTGAACAAGGAAAAAAAAAGAGAGAATTATTGCTCTCCCTCTGAAAAAGTTGTTTGCTTTCAGTGATGTCAGCATATAGGCAAATCCAGCTACACGTCAATGTCACTGTTGCTTGAAAGACCGCAATTTAAAATTAATCAATTAACCAATGCAGAAGCAGTAATCTACCATATAGCCAGATCTCCAAGAGAAGAAGTGAGAAGGGTAAATTTTGGAGGATCTTGGGAGGAACTAGGTCCTCCTCAAAGTCTTGTTTGGTGTTTAAAAGGTCCAGATGAAAACTTTTGACTCATCTCTAAATAAGAATTATACTAATTCCAAACAGGTAGATTCTATACAACTCCCTCTGTTCATAGCCACAAATATGCCCCATGCATGTGTCCAACACCATCCATGTAAATGGATAACATCACATCTTAGCAAATTCTGTAAGCAGTCCTAAACCCATTACTTCCAATTAATGTCACTTAATTAACTAATGTTCATAAGGTATCCCATATACCCTATTTGCTGGTGTATAAGACTCACTTTCCCCCCAAAAAAATGCTGTTTGAAAATGGGGCACATCTTATATGCCAATGTGTCTTATACACTGGCAAATAGTATTTGCTGACATATAAATGGTGCGTGTCTTATATGCTGGTGCGTCTTATACGCCGGAAAATCCAGTATATGAATTTTTAAAGGGAATCTTTAAAAGAAACAGAAAATAATGAGAAGGAAGTAAGGAAAAAAAGGCAAAGGGAAGTACATCTACTATATAAAAGTCAAAGTTTGTGAGTGAGTTTGTCTGCTTGCCTGAGTCAGGCAGGTGAAGACCTCATATGATTGGCTGCCTGTGAAGATTCTATGGAATCCTGGGGTTAGCAGTTTAGGGAGGGGCCTTTAGAATTCTTAGTCAAATTGCTCAGGCCAGTTGCTATGGAGACAAGGCCTAGCAGCACAGAGAAGTCCACTGTATTCTCTCAGGAACCCAAACCTCTGTATGTTAACAACTCTGAATACAGATTGGATTGGGGAACATGGGGAAATGTTACAGCTACTGTACAAAGCAGTTTGGGGAATTAGAGACACAGGAGCTCAAATCTGTGTATTTCAACTGCATTTGACTCTTAAGGTAAGGTAAGGTAATTCCTACAGTATTTCTAACAACTGTTAACCTATGAGAAAATAAAATCCTGGATAACGCCAGGTAAATACGCTAGTAGGATATAAGAACAGTAAGCAGAGCCAGTGTGGTGTGACGGTCTGAGAGCTGGACTGTGACCTTGCAGACCAAGGTTCACTTGGCCATGGAAACCCACAGGCTGAGCTTGGGTGCATCACTCTCAGCCCCAGAAAGTCCCATGACAGGTTCACCTTAGGGTTGTCATAAGTCGAAAATTACTTTAAGGCACACCACCACCACCACCACAACAAAGTAGGTAAATAGAATACAAATAAAAATGTCATAATAAATATTGCTTGTTTGTGTGTGTAATATTTATTGGATACTAGTGTATTTACCCAGCGTTGCCCAGGATTTTATTTTTCTCTTAAGAACTCACCAAACTGTCTTCTCCATTTCCTGTAACACATTTCCCAATACAATCTGTATTCAGAGTTAGTTACATACACAGTTTGGGTTTCTGAGGGAGTACACTGTCCTTCTCCTTGCTGCTAGGCCTTGTGTCCATAGCAACCAGTCTATTTCTATACTTGTAAATTTTCCCCATATTCCCCAGTCCAATCTTTATTCAGAGTTGTTAACATTCAGAGGTTGGGTTCCTGAGGGAATACATGTCCTCCTCCTTGCTGCTAGGCCTCATGTCCATAGCAACTGGCCTATTCCAGTACCTATAACTTATCCCCATATTGCCCAATCCAATCTGTATTCATAGTTGTTAACATACAGAGGTTGAGTTCCTATGGGAATACATGGTCCTCCTCCTTGGTGCTAGGCATCATTTCCATAGCAACCGGCCTATTCCAGTACCTGTAACTTTCCCCCAAAGTCCCCAGTCCAATCTGTGTTGTCTGATGATCTACTGGCTTTTCTTTTTTTTTTTTTGTGCTTTCTGTTGAATTGAATTTGTGCAATGACATTATGTTTTCTGGAAGCATTTTTTCTTTTAAATGTCAAGTTTAAAATTCCTCACATATGGAACCCATACTGTGCAAAGCGAGAAAACTTCGTAACCATGTTGTGTATGTCATTTTAATTTTTCTCACATATGCCTCCCAAAAGTTTTCTGGCACTCTTATTGAGGGTAGGCCTCATCTCCATAGCAACCGGACTGAGTCCCAAGAGCTCTCTGGCTGAGAATTCTAAAGGCCCCTCTCTATACTGCCAACCTCAGGATTCCATGGCATCTTCACAGCCAGCCAATTGTATGAGGTGTTCTCACCTCACACAGCCAACCGTATGAGATCTTCACCTGCCTCTCGCAGACAAACGCGCAAACACTGACTTTTATATAGTACATTTAAAGAACAATTACAAAGAAAACAGACAAGGATGTGAACAATGTTAATATGGTATAACTTTCTTTACCTATCTAAAAAAAAAAAAAGCTTTATGCAAACAGATGACCATTTAATTGGCCTTTAGATTTGAAAAAGTGAAATTCACTGTTTCTTATCCTGGCTGACTGATGCTGCTTTTTATGGTTCTTCCATAAAACAATTTCTCCGGACATATCATGACATTTCCTGGTACACCAGTATTCTATGGCAGACTAAGCAAAAAGCATCAGGGAGTATTAAAGCTCAACTAAGTTACTAGACAGTTCATTCTTCAAGCTGAGAACTTTCCCTTTTCAGACACATTTCAGCAAACAGGGGGAACAGAGAATATGCAAATAGCTTCTCTGAATGAACAGGAGTCTGAATTGGTGTTGGCAAATTGCAGTATCACACCACCCTCAGCAGCCTGTGAACTGAAAGGATTTTTTTAAACATTACTATTATTCAGATACTTGGCTGAAAAATCCTGCCAGAATAAAGCTGTTGTCAAAGGACAACAACAAAAAAAAATCCTTTGAGAACAAATTTAGGACTTAAGCATTACACTCAAGGGCAGGGAAGAGGTTATTTTCGTTCATTCACTCAGGAGGTTCATGGTTTTCAGTTGTGTATGTTTTAACTTCAAGGTTGTTCTAGTCTCTTTTTTAGCTCTTTTCCCCCAATAAGCAAACTAGTTCTACATTCTAATACTTACACAGATGCAGCAAATAGTTTTTACTTCCTGTTGCTAAATGTCCAAGTTAAAAGAAAAAAATGCACAAACAGACAACTGTGAAAAAACAGCTTAGTTGAAATACCGCAGAAGGTTTTGGAGAGATACAACACACAGGTGTTCTAATTAGACATGTAAACTGCCCTGAACTGTGATTTCACATCTGTATATAAATATTTTAAATAAGAGGCAGAGCATGGAAACTTCACTTTTCAGACTACTTCTTACAGACTCCTCCAGCCTGTTTGATGGATTTTGGGATGGCCTGTAAGGCCATATTGGCTGTGGGCTTCTGGGAGCTGCAGTGTAAAAAAGAAGTTTTTCCAAAGACTGCTGATCTTTACAAGATTTTGAAGTCTAGTTATATATTTTACTGCAAGCAATATATTGTGTGCCTACTGAAGGGACTGCATTATGGAGGACACACAGAGCCCTGGGGTGGAACAGGCAGAAAATCTCCTGGGCCAACCCACTCCTGTGAAGAACCAATGCTGAGTGACTACTCCAACAATAACCAGAGGTCCCTTCATGACACATTATGATTCCACTTTAACTGCCATGGCTGCATCCCATGGAATCCTTGGGTTTGTAGCTAGCAGCAGCATGAGAGGATCTTCCTGGGAAAGAATTCTAAATTCCCTACACTGCAAATTCCAGGATTCCATAGGATGGAAACATGGCAGTTTAAGTGGATTCACAGGATTATAACTGTGCAGTGTGAAAAGGAAGGAACTCAGTTCATTCCCAGCCTTCCTCTTATACATTTTCCACCAATTCTGAGTGAAAGGGATCTGTCCACTCTATGGCCATTTCCTCACTACACCATTATAGTGCTTTCATTCCACTTTCAACATCCTGTGGAATTCTGGGGTTTGTAGTTTACTGAGGGCAAAGAGCTCTCTGGATGAGAATTCTAAAGGCCACTCCCTAAACGGCAAACCCCAGGACTCCATATGATGTTGAAAGTGGAATAATAGCACTCTAACAGTGTAGTGCAGAAATGGCCTAAATATACTGTGCTAGAAGCAATTCCATTATAATCCGTGACCAAACATTAGCAAACACTGTCAACAACCATCATGGTATTAAGATGTTCCATAGAATTTTCAAACATTCTCCATCTTCTGTGCCCTGAAAGATAACTTTGTTCATAGTGCGGTATATGATAGCATCTACTTTCTGAATAATTCATGCCAAAGTCTCTTTCCTTCTTATAATAATTCATCAAGCTTTCACAGTACATCTGTAGAGATACCAAATAATTTCTACAGCTTTTTCACAGACAGATTGGGCTCTTGATAATAATTACAGTAGGTGCCCTATACGATCTATCTATCTATCTATCTATCTATCTATCTATCTATCTATCTATCTTTATGGATGGTGAAAAATGCCGATAATACCAAATGCTATATTTTGACCAAGGCAGTGAGGGACGGAAGCACCACCACCATCTGGCTCCTTTTTCCTGCCTTTCCAGTGGGCCTTGGTGAGTAGCTCCCCCTCTGAGTGCCAAATCTATCAGTAAGCCGGGATGCATGCAGCCATATGCCTTTCTCAGCCAAGGAATGAGTGTCTGTCTCCTTCCTTGGCTGAGGAGGTGCATAGCTCCACACTGCCAGGCTTCCTGCACTTATCTCAGCTGAGGAAGGAGTTCCCCTTCTTCCTCAAATGAGAGAGGCACAAGGGGACAGCTGCATGGACCCACATGCCTCACTTGGCTGGGGAACAAGCGAGACTCCTTCCTCGGTCAAGAGAGACATGAGGAGGTGGCTGCATGGAGCCACACATCTCTCTTGGCCAAGCAAGGAGCCTCCCTCCTTTGTTAGCCAAAAGAAGAATGGGGACCCAGCTGTGCAGAGCTGTGCACCTCTCTCAGCCAAGAGAAGAACAAGGGATTGGCTGCACAGGTGCAGGCACCTCTCAGCCACGTGAGGTGGGGGGGTGCTGGCTGTGTGGAGCCACATGCCTCTTTTGGACAAAGAAGCAGTCTCTCTCTCTTTTCAGCTGAGAGGCACAAAGCAACGTGCCTCTCTCAGTCAAGGAAGGAGTTGGACACTCCTTCAATGGCCAAGAGAAGCACACAGCTCTGTCCAGCCAGGCCTCCCACCAAATTGGACACCCAAGGAAGGAGTTGCTTTTGGGAGTTCAGCATGGGCAGCCTGGTTCCTCACTGCCTTCACCTTCATCTGCTGGACTGTTGAGCCTTTTCCGCACTAGACTGTAATAGTGCTATTATTCCACTTTCAAGATCCTACAGGATTTCTGGATTTCAGAATCTGGGCCTCAAGGTCCCTTCCTAAAAGGCAAACCCCAGGATTCCACAGGATGTTGAAAGTGGAATAATAGCACTATTACAGTCTAGTACGGAAATGGCCTTGGTAAGTGAAACTGCAGATATTGGCCCAGTGGATCCAGGGACCTATTGTATATAACAGTATAGTTTATTTGGAGGAATTATAATTCCCAGAAAGAGAGCCACTGTGATGCAGTGGTTTGAGTTTTGGACTACCACTCTGGAAACCAAGGTTTGAATCTCTGCTCAGTCATGGAAACTAACAGGTTGCCTTGGGCAAGTCACACACTGCCTCAGAGGAAAGCAAACCCACTCTGAACAAATCCTGCCATGAAAACCCAGTGACAGCTTTGCCTTAGGGTCACCATAAGTCAGAAATGACTTGAAGGCACACAGCAACTAACAAAACGCCTGGAATTTCCACTAGAGACAACATTTCCAAACTCTACTTAAGAGTCAGATATTTTACAGTCCCAAGATTGTCATCCCCATGCCGAGCATCCCTCCAACTCCCTGAATGGCTCACTGAAGAGGCAACCCATGAAACTCAACACAACTTACTTCTGAATACATATAGGCTCTCACTGCTGGTAGAAGTTTCCATGTGATGTCTGTTACTTGAACTGGCCTGCCCTGCTGGCTGACACTAGAGCTGTGGAACAAGAGGCAAAGAAACTAACTATATGACAAGCTAAATTAATGGGAAACTGCGGGACAGAGGGCAGTTAATGGTATTGTAATGGATAATATGTAATCTAAACCACCTTTTGGTCATGTAAAGTCAGAAGCAATTTTTGTTTGCCATATTTTGTGTCTGCTGTGAAGGAACACAGAGCATCAAACAGCGTGAAGCGCAACTCACTGATCTACAAAATATTGATTTTTCTTCTTCAAAAGAAACACCTCTTATCCCTCACTAATGGGAAAAATACTTAAAATTAGCCATAGAGATTTTAACTCCATGTAGGAGCCAGAATGGAAATGCTTACACATACATACAAGGTGGTCAGGATATTTTATCATCTAGATTTGGCACTTTAATTTGCCCCTTTGCTCTCAAGCTTTGATGGACTGCTCTGTAGTAAGGACACAATCTATGGAAAGACCCTTACTATCTCATAAACAGGGTAAAACCGAACAGTGACTCTTGCCTTGCTGTGGATTTCCCCCTAAGCAGGGAAAGGGGAAAGTATATTTACATTGTAGCGTAAATAATCAATGTTAGTCCAAGTGGAAAATGTAATCTATGCTTTAAAATGCATTGTTTGTGCATACAATGGCTAAGGCTATATGTGGAGATCAGCAGGCCTGTCCGTGTCAACAGGATGACACTAGGGTCCACACAAAGCCTCCTCTTATAAAGAAACGGAGGGAACAAAAATCCCAAATGTTATATCCCCAAACTCACATACTGTTTGCAGAAGAGGTGGGTAATTTATGGTTCTCCAATGTTTTGGACTACAGCTCCCATTATCCCTTACCACTGGCTATGACAACTAGGTTGGTGGGAGCAGAAGTTCCAATCGCTTCATATCCCACACCTCTGCTTAAAGTGATGATAATAAAATATTCTTTTTAGTTCTTAGGCTTTAGCACAGCCAGCCAAAATCCAACAGTGTTGCTGAAACAGAATTAAGCACAGACCGCAAAGGAGCGATGGATGGCTCTTGCAACCTCACTCTCACAATAGTAACAGCTATATTGTTAAATCCGCAAGGTGCTTATGCAGATTTCATCATCATGGAATCAGACGTCTGCCAGACACTTAGAAGTAATCAGCTTTATTTGTCTTTACTAAACTTCTGCTGTAGAAGTTTAATGGGTCTATCAGGCTGGGCTACTGCTTGGTTATGTGTGAGGAAGGAAGGAAGGAAGGAAGGAAGGAAGGAAGGAAGGAAGGAAGGAAGGAATGATGTTTGGACATAATCATAAGCCAAGATTCCAGAGAAATTTGGCTTATTTTTACAAACCACATGCACTACTCAACTTCCACATGTTACTTCCTGACAGCAAAAGCACCTAAATGAACCATGGAACTCTTGTCTGTGGTTTGCTTATCCTCCTACCTAAACTAGGATCTCTGGCTTTTCTTTCCACAAGCAGGTAGAGTCAACAACAAGCCTGGTTTATGATTCTGGCTTGTTTGGGGCAAAACACACAGAGTTTGGAAACAGCACATTACCTGTAAAATTACAAGTAAGCTACCTGGAACAACTCCAGGGAGAATTTGGAGACAACAGTATAAAGAAGTTCTCTCATCAATGCTAAATTTTTCTTCAAAATTGAGAAGAAAAGTGGTGAGCAGTACAAGTTGCTTAAAAATGGATAAATTCTTGGTAATATTACTCGCACTGAATTCCTTGGGGAGGATTATCTTTGCAATCAGTTACATACTGAATTACTTAAAAAAATAATTATTTTCCAAAGCTTTGGAGAGAAGCCTTTGATCCCATCTTAGTCATCACAATGAACAAACCACAGGCAGAGGTTATGCAGACTGTTTAGCCACTACCACTCACGCACTAAGCTGGGCATCACGCACTAATACACTGCTTAATCTTGATAAACTAGAGTTCTTCAGAACATGCTAACTAGGGGATGTATGTGTGTCTCTCCATGATGAAAGCCATAACCAAATGCAAATTTTTCCTCTCCCTTATTCTACAACACTTAGCCTGATGAAGAACTCTGGAAATATTAAATATTAAAAACTCAGGCACAATTTTGTATGCAAAATGATCCTGTAGCACCTTTGAAATTATGGCCCTTTCTGCAGGACAGTTCCCTCTTGGCATGGGGATGGGACTGCGATTACACTTCTGTATGATGTTGCCACGGTCTTGTCCTTCTCGTGTTCCCAGCCGGCGTGATCACGGGGTATATCATTGACAGAAAAACTCCATCAATGGCCCCTAATCATATGAGGTTTCCATCGCCACTGGGCATGCAGAAGAGCCAGAAGCATGATCATACATTTTCTTCCCCACTGCAGCATGGGAAGAAGGCTGGCTGCAGTGAGGAAGGAAGGAGCATGTTTCTTATGTTCCCTTCCACAGGCAGCTGGTCAAGTATGGAGGGGAGTGTTGGGGACATGCTCCCATCCTGGCAAAGGTGCTGCCAGGATTGTGATGGGACGACATGGGAGAGCACTGTCATGCCAAAATGGCCTAACTCAAAGATGCTACAAGATCCCTTTGCATACTGATTCAGACTAAGACAGCTATGTCTGAATTCTCTCACTGTTTTGTGACATTCAGGTTGCTCCCTCACTTTGGATACTGACTTATGCAACACTTTGACTTTGACTTATGCTGACTTTATGAATGAGAGACCACCAAGCACTCTAGTCATTAACTGCTTTGCTCACGTCTTACAAATTCACATGTACAAATAGTAACTAGTAAATCCCTCATATAACATCTTAGAACACACTCCTAATGGACCAAGATGGCTAAGGGCCAGCTGAGTCAACACTAGGCTAGTGGTAGCTAAGCTAAATCTGAGATGAATTCAACCTGTCTTGGTCTGGGTCCTTGGAAACTCCTCTCCCCTTGTGCCAGCATTGGGCTGTGATGCCCTTGAACTGGATGATGTTTGGCTATGATGTAATTTGACTCCTTGCTCCATCCTGTCCCTTCTCTCTGATCCTCTCTCTCTCTTCAATCTCTCTCTCTCTCTCTCTCTCTCTCTTTCTTTCTTGGTTTTTCTGCCAGTAGATTTTAAGCAGCAGAGCACTTCTGCTGGCAGATCTCTCTATGTCACGGGATCTCTGATAACAGCCAACAATCAGCATCATTTCTCTCATCTGAATAGTTTCGTGTCCAATCCTAACTTCCTTTAGCTACCTCATATTGATGACAGGGTTGCACTGGCAATCTCAGATTTTCCTCCATGATATATCAAGTTCTTTTCTCTGTTGATTACAATTCTTACTCTAGGAACTATCTTTTTAAAAGAAATTTGTCTCCTTTAAATGGAACTCCTCCCCTGTGGATATAGTTGTTTAAAACACATATGTACAGACACACACATTGTTTCAATTTAAAATGCATCCAGATATTTCAAACAACAGCTGACAGCAACAATTATAAAATGTAACAGAGAAGTCAGCTTGTGACATCAATCATGTAAAGCCTCTAACATAATCAGCCTATGATATCTTTCCACAGGGATCCATGTAGAACTAAAGGAATCCATACACATTTGCTATCATTTTCCCATAGTACAAACAGATCCACATTTTATACAAATGTATCATAGCTGTGAGAATTTCTCAACATCATAACTTGTATCAATTCTTCCATCAATATAAGACTCAATGTAACTTTCTAACTACGGTGGAATAGATGGATGCAAGATTAACAGGGGTATCCAAAGATCACTTTATAGTTGGAAATGGTTTATGGATCCAATGTACGTAAATGGAAACATGAGAGAACCAGAAATAGGAAGCTTAAAGCAGCCTTAGAGTGATTCCCCAAATACAAAAGCTCTGTGGGCTTAGAAAGAGAAAATTTAAGAAGAGAAAGCTCCACCACAGCCTCTTCTGACTCAAATTAATTTAAACCCAGATAAAACAGTAAAATATGAATGCATTCAAAATTGGACACTTTGGCTTCCATTATGCAGCTTTAAATAACATTACTTTCAATTAAATCCCATCACTTTCAGTGTAATTTGCAGGCATGGAAGGAGAGAAGAGGGAGGAGAAGCTCATACCAGTGAGTTCAGCACGTTTTGAGGGTGAAGTAGTGCCACATCCAACAATATTGTTCTCACAGCAATGTTACTGAATTCTTTGTCTTTGGCACAAATTCAAATCAGTGCTACTCTTTCCATGGATATTCAGTTAATTCGGTTTTGCCATCTGTCTCCTAAGCTGTATCTCTGTTTTCATTATTCAGCCCCAGCTACAGTAATGATAGAAGCGGGGCGGGGGTGGGAATAGGAGAACAAGTATGCAGATCACAAACATATTGACATGAGTTCCCTGTACAGGCAGCTCTTTCCTAAAAACCAAGTTAAAAGGAAAGCAAATGCCTTGAGGCTTCCAAAGTTAAAAAGAGAAGAAACAGTGCAAAATAACCACTCTCTAGAAGTGGCATTAAAGCCATGTTCTCACTTGTAGGGAGTCTTTAAGTTCCCTAAAAGCTTGTCAGAGGTGAGAGAAACAGCAAAGATGCATTCTTCTCTGGTCATTACTTCTGTGAATGATGGCTTGCCCACTATCACCCAGTGCCACCTTCCATATTAGTGGACCTTTGAGTCCACTTTGGGCTTTGCATAGCTTTAAAGTAGCTATCCAAGGTGCTGAAGCTTGTTTTGGAGCTAGGATTCAGCACTTTGGAAAACTCCTGGATTAAAACCTGGAGTGAATTTGCCACCCCACTGACACAGGGGTTACCACTGCCACTACCAGTTGCCTGTAATGTACCTAAGCTGCAGCACAATCTATGGGTTTGTGCATATTCTTCAACTTGCATCATTTTGCTACATTTATCTGTGAAGAATTATTTCAGCTTACCCATGGTCTTTATTCATAAATTACAGAATAACCCTTTTGTTTGTTTGGGGCAGACAGACTTGGAGTTAAAATTCTGCACATGCACTGTCTATCTTGTTTCAATTATGCTAGTTCTCTATTCAAGTTCTCAAAACAGGTTTTGGGGTTGAACAATATTGAATCCTGGCTGTCCCACACTCCAGCACCATGATTTGAGACAAGTACATTTCTCCCCTTACCACCCACAAACTCTCTTACAAATATGGTTTGATGCAACCACATGACTAATGACTAATAATCATGACTGTTGGACTATAGTTTTCTGGTAGCTTTCCACAACAGAAAAATAACCCCCTATAAAATATTCATTCATTTCTAGGGTAATTGGTAAAAGTTGTCGTCAGATACGCTGACTGCACTCTGATCATGGACTGGCTTGGTTTTGCCACTGTATGTTCCTGAAGGCTACAGGTGCATTCCCCTGGGCACTTGCTATTCTTAAACAGGACACTGCACCACTGTGTTATTCTAAGAGGACAGATACACTGAATCCAAGTTCAATACCTGTATAACTTTGCTTGAAAATATATTAAACTAAGGGTGATACCAACTTGTGTATTGTTACTGGGGTGTAAACCCCCCACTCCATGATATAATTCAATTGGCAGATATCATTTAATTGCCGTGAGATTTAAATTATACACTGCTGTGGCTGCAACACTATGCTAGAGAAAGAGGACTGGCTCCCATATTTGCTGGCATATAAGACACACTTTTTTTCCTAAAAAATGCCCTCTGAAAATGGGGTGCATCTTATACACCGGCCAATACAGGTAACACTAAATACATAGGGAAGGGAGGAGGAGTAAAAGGAGTTCTCCCTGCTGGCAAAACAGAAAGGGAGGAGGTGGGGGAAGCCTGGTGTAACACTCCTTACCTTCCCCTCCCCTCCTCTACATTTTGACTGTACTGGGAGTTCTCCCTGCCCAAGCAAAACAGGAAGGGAGGAAGCCTGATGCAGCACTCCTTACCTTCCCCTCCTTTCCTGTGCATTTTGCCTCGTCAAGGTACTAAAAATCTTTTCCTGAAAAATACTCCTTGAAAAATGGGGTGCGTCTTATACACCAGTGCATCTCATACGCCAGCAAATATAGTAGGTCAGATGGGAACTCAGGGCATGGCCAGGCCATAGTCAGGAAAGCTCCGATGATAATGGATTTACAAATGTCCCTCAACAACTTGAACTTTAGAAACAATAGCACTCGAAACTGCGTCCACCGAGCAACTTATTGTCTCCAATCCTCTTCCTCTGCCTGCCAAAAGTTCTCTTTTGTCTTCTCACCTGTCCCACCATTAAAGAGTTATCACAATTCCCACCAGTCCCTTGTCCCCTAATGCTAAGGTCATTAGCTTGTTCCAGACCCCACTGTTTACTCTGCCAGAGAGCCATTAACACCTTTTCCCTCAGAGCAGAAACAGGGCATTTGAACCCTGAGTCTGAGCCAGACAGCACATAGTACTCTGAATACAGGGATCCCTCTAGTGCTCCAATTCTGGTACTGCCCTTGGACCCTAGTCTGAGCCACATCACTTTGTCTCTTCTCTCCAGACAGGTAAACATCACCCACGTTGCCCTAACTTCTTACTATTCAATTTTCCTCCCCTTTCCTTCAGTTAGCCTTGGCTGATTGTGAGACTGCTTGGGTCTTGTTCATGTGTGATTGTTAAATCCCCCATTAAAACAAATATTCTTTGAAATTCTGGCTGGCATTAGTACTGGTATGCACAAACGTAAAAGATCCTGCTAGGTTACGCCCTTCTTGCAGGCCTCTCCTTTGAGCTAATATTCCCTAGTGTTTCACAGAGGCACTAGCATCGTGGATGCACCTCTGAGTCATCCATGTTTTGGGTTACCAGCATAGCCATATACTTTTGCTATAAACAAATAAAATGAAGTTTCAGACTTTTAGAGGGAGAACATCAGTCAGTTAATAAAAACAATAAGTGGAAAAACATAAATTGATAAATTCAAAAGCATGGCTTCCAGACTGATATTTTTTTTCTAGATGAATTTGGATATTTGGAAGGCTCTGTCCAAACTAGCCGAATGTGTTTGCAAGAGATAAAGAATGGGGGAAAGGGAGGGAGGAATAAAGATGTTATCCTGGTCATGAAAAGGATTGACTGGAGTAACGATCATTCCATTTACATGAATATTAACACTGTTGTTACTGTTCTTACTTGTGTGATTGTTGTTATATTCCATGGAAGGCTGGGACTTCAAGAACAAATAGTAGTGGCGAGCAATAACTTTATTATCTTAAAACTCTCAGCAAGAAGTTTCCTACAATGAACCCTTGGACTTCCTTTTTAATCAGTTCCATATGAGCAATCTGTGCATTTGGGCTGAGCCCATAAATTGGCATAAAATCAGCAAAAGTCGAAGGAAGAAGAGGACTTGCACCAATCAATGTAACAGGAAGCAGTACCCTCTAGTGGAAATAGAAGGATAATCAAGGCTCAGCCTTAAACTATCTTCTTTTCTTGTAAGGTGCCCTGATAGAAGCTTGGGGGCAATCCTTCAGGTGCCCTGTTGTGTCTCAAACACTATCCTCTGTTTAGAAGTTGGCCTCCAGAAGTCAGAAACTAGAGTCTGGCTTCCTATATTCAATTTTAGGCTGATGTTGCCCTTTTCTTCTGTACGTTTAGCCCTCCTTATCCTACAGGATGATTTAAGTCAACGTAGACTCTAAAAATCTTCCAAAAGCTTCAGCAATATGCTCTCCCCTCTGGCTATCTTATCCCACTGGGTTTCAATACAGCCAAAGCAATACTTAAGCAACATATTCTAGATATTAAATATCAATGTGATCTTGGCCAAATTTCTAATGCCATACTAATTAACAGAATACCTTGTGTGTACAAACAGCAAACTATATTTCAACACTCTCAATTCATAAACACTGAAGGCCCTTCATATACCATGTTTCAGTTCTTTCTCTTCCACTGTCCTGGATGAAATATTTCAGCAAATCCTCATCTTTGATCTCATTTGCTCTTACAGCTCAGGGGAAGTCAAATCAGTGGCTCCTGTTCTCCTTTAACCGCCCTGTTTAAAATCATATTAGAAAGATTTTTTATTGAACCTTCCTTATTTAAAGTGCCAGAATGCAAGGTAGTAAGGTAACAAAGCAATTGTCTAACAATGTAAGATGTAACAAATCCCTTAAGTAAGCAACAATTATGTATGAATGGAATGGATACACGCAGATTCAACTGGAAAACAAGCTTGGAAGTGGGGAGGGGTTTTTTGTTTTTAACTAAAATCTTTAATAAAAATATTAAAAAAAATAAACTTCCAGAATGCCCTGATTCTTTTTACTGTATAAACTGTAAGTAAAAAAAAATTAACCTTAAAAACCTGTGTAAACTTATCCATGCTGCTTCCATAGGAGCTGTTCTTGCTGAAAAGGAGTTGCTGAAAAGACCCACCCTTGCATACCTCAAATGAGGAGGAGTTGACTGGACAGCTTTTCAACAATCCATTCCCGCAATCCCTATCCAGGCTCCACGGAGGTCTCTAGAAAACCCCAAACTGGGTTTCTGGGGGTAAGGGAAGGCAGGAGGAAGCTGAAACTGCTGAAAAGGCTCTACAGCCCACCTCTGCCTGCCTCAAGCCAGGATATCTTACACCAGCAGTGATGGGTGTGTTCTTAGGTGCACACCTAGTCACCTACCCCACACACTGCACACCCACAATGTACTTCCCTCCTCATCCATCCAGCCTATAGGGTGAACACAGACAGTTATTCCTGTCAGAATTTTTAAATTCTTTGGCATCATCTTCCTTTGCTTTATCCTTTACATCCTTTGCTACATGGCTAAGTTTTACTCTTGACTTATCCCTGGGTCACGGCAAATGGCCTAATTTTGGGCCTCAGCCTTGCCTTTGATTTAGCCATGGAATCCAAGTTATCGTCAAGTATATACAGTAACACTTTGATGAAAAACATAACACATTCAAAACTTTACTATGTTCCATAGCTCACAGCTTACACATGAAGCATTTTCCATTAACAGATCTCTTCTACAACTATGAAAACCCTTCAGCATATTAGAAAATCTGACCTCATTAATCTGCAATAAACAGATCTTATCCAACAGAAGACAATACCTGTGAACACTGTTAAAGTTTGGTGGGAAAAGCCGTATGCTTCATGTTGGTATGGAAGATGATATCCATCTCTGCATTTTTAAAAGAATCAACACAATCACTAAATGTGCCTTTTGACTCAGTTTAGGTACCAAAAATTCCTTGGCTTCCCTATTCTGTCTTATGGGACAGACAGACGCATATGACCCTCTTGATTCTTCTGAACCATATTAGTGGCTTTTAATACCATTGACCATCATAGCATTCTGGCTTTCAGGAACCCCAGCTGGGAGGCAAGCCTCTTTGTTTTTCAGAGCTAATTGTTAGGACTGATAAAAGAAATTATTTCTTCATTTTTTGTGTTAAACACACTGAAGTGATGGCTGCCAAGATGAATGGCTTTAAACTGGGATTGGATAAACTCATGAAGGACAGAGGCTCTGATAGCTTCTAGTCGGGATGATTATGTTGCCTCTGTTTTCAGAAGCAATATGCCCTCTTTATCAGTAATTTTATTTATTATTCATGTATTTTATTTATATCCCATCTTCTTCTTGAAACAGAGCACAAGGCAGTTTACAACAAGATAATAACAAGATAAAGTGTGAAAACCTGATGACACAGGCCATTTCCGCAATAGCCTGTTATAGAGCTATTATTCCACTTTCAACATCCTATGGAATCCTCAAAGACTCCTCCCTAAACTGCAAACCCCAGGATTCCATAGGATGTTGAAAGTGGAATAATAGCACTATAACAGGCTAGTGCGGAAATGGCCGTAATAATGAACATAAAAATACCTACCCCCATAAAGGGCCCTTTTACACAGCGAGTTAATTAACAAATGCATGTTCAAATACCTACCAGTGAAAGGAGAGGAGAAAGAGACCAGCCTAGCTTCCCACAGGAGGAAGCACTCCACAGCCTGGGAGCACCTACTGGGGAGGCCCTCTCCCATGTCCTCACCAGACAGGCCTATGATAGTGGTGGGACCAAGACAAAGCCCTCTCCTTCAGATCTTAAGACTCAGGCAGGTTCATATTGGGAGACATGGTCTTCCAGATAGTCTGGGGACTGTGTGGGCAACTGATTGGCCAGTATGTGAACAGAATATTGGAGTGGCATTTATTTCTTCATTCATTTATTCATTCATTTAACTGAATTTATATACTATCTTTCTTTCAGAACGGGGTCTTTGATCTGATCTAACTTGGCTCTTATATTCTTATGATTCATATGTGGGGTAGAACCGGCAAACAAATGTCCCCTTAGGCATAAGATAAGAGTTGAAGAGGGTTGTGGACAGGCTGGCTATGATGGGGTCATATTATCCTTCACTTTCAAGTTTGGGGGGTACCGCTGGACCTGACATTGTTTCTAGAATCTCAGGTACTACCATGGCCTGTAATGGCTTTTTCTAGCTTTGGCTGACAAAATAACTATATCAATTGCTGGAACATAATGATAGCTGAACCCTTTCCATTCGTGGGCATTTTAGCAGAAAGGTGGGATTAAAAAACAAATAAATAAATGTTGAATACTAGATTAGGTTATCACAGGAAGCTCCTTTCTTGGAGTGCTGATTAATCTAGACCAGTGCTTACTTTTCCAAGTATGTGTGTATGTGTATACCCATGTTAGCCTATACCAGCAAAAACTACAATGTGGTGTCTTTTGGCATCTAATACATTAAAAAACAAATTTAATTCGGCATAAGTTTTCATGGACAGTAAACCACTCACTGTCTGGCAGTGGCAACTTCAGGTTTCGGATGGGAGTTTTTCCAGCTCTCCCCTGGAGAATCCAGGGACTGAACCTGGGATTTTTATACACAGAGCATGCACTTCACCACAAAGCTACGCCACGGCCCCTTGACTGATGTTCCTTAGACAGAGGTGCCCACATGAACTGCCTAGAATCTTCACCTGGAAGAGAGCTACTGCTTCTGTTGTGCTTGTTGCTGTTGCTCAACTGGTTAACAGAGATGACTGAAGCAGTCATTTAATACCTTCTTTAGGACAACTGACCAGGTTACATAAACTGGTAGGGGCTAATTCAAGGTACTAGTTTCAACTTATGGTGCATTGAATGGTCTAGGCACTGACCCATAAGAATTCTATTGAGATTTCAAATCTACTAATGATGCTTTATTGAAGAACCAGATAAGATGCTGAGACTTTTTTGCTATAGCCCCAGAACTCACGACCTTTTATGGAAAGTCTATGTGGCAACTTATCTCTTATCCTTTCAGATGGAGGCTAAAACTCTCTTTTTCTGTTGTGATTTTGAAAGCTGAGTCTGCTAACAATTTTTTTAAAAAAAAATCTTCTGTGGTTTATTTACTGACTTTACCAGGATCTATTTGTTTTTAACTATATTTCAGATTTATAGCATACACTGCTTTGGAAAATCCGACCAAAAGATTTATACAATCACTTATATAAAACCAATCCACATCTACACATGCAGATATGATCTGACAATCCTTCCCAGAAGTAAGTACTACTAAATTCAGTCAGGGTCTTGGGCTCTCATTCTCAGGTAAGTAGTTATAGGACTGCAACCTAAGAAAGGTCCAATATGCGTGGCTTTGTCAATGTTTTTAATTAGTTTAGCACTTTAACAAATGTGTGACATGAACACTACGGTGCTACAGTTTTCATTCTATTATAGCATCTGTAAAGGGAAACAGAAATGGCATCGTTTTTCATCCTTCAGCTTTAGAACAAAACCTTCAGAAATATTAGCAGCAAGAATACTTAGAAGCCTCAGCAAATTAAGGCTGTAGTAACTCGCCCAAGATGGCTTCATGTATCACAAAAATCAGACCCTAAACTAATCATACTCTACCTAAATTCTAGGGCTTAACCTCAGATAAGGACTAAGCTGACCAAACTTTTCCAGGGCTGGAACAGATGAATAATCACCCCCAAAGCGCTTTGCCTTCTCTCCCAAGGAATTATAATGAGTTTCTTCACATCTATGATAAGAACTGACTAATCCTGACAAGAAACATTAAGTGTCTGCCCAAAACTTCTAGTGGGTTTCTGTACTGGCTAGGACTGATGAGAACTGCTGTCCAGAAATGTCTGGAGCACCATCCATTCTCCATCTCTGACCTAGACATTATTCCATAATCTGCTGTCATTAGACTGGGTGTTTTCTACTTCATTCCAAACCACTGTCTGCATACAGTGCTGTGAAATGAGGACAAAAGATACCAGGAGTAATAGACAAGGAAGGGAAAATTCAACATGAAGGATGGCCCATGGTTTGAGCAGGTAGAGGGATCACCCCTTACCCTGAAATGGTGGTGCAAGGTCTGAGTCACTCAGATGACAAGGCTACAAGTGGTTTATGCAACACTGTCAGGCACACTGGAATCATGGTAAAAATCTCCTACTTCAGAGACCAGAATGTAGGCATAACAGTTCTAGAAAGTAAAATATTGATAAGCACACAGCTGCTTAGGGCTGATTGTAGCAAACTTTCTGGCAGGTCAAGCGGCAAACGCAAGTGTCATTAGTAAGGTTTATGAATGCACGAAAGACACCATTTTTCCAATGGTGGCACTCCAACTTCAGAAAGCACTTCCAAGTGCTATTTGTATTCTGCTAGGTGCAAAGTGAAAACATAATTTCCCCGGATATTTTAATTGGTTTTAAATATGACCACAGCTTTACCTTGTTGATGAGTTATTGTTTTCTCTCATACATAGTTATTTTTACAGGTTTGATATTTTACTGTATTTTGTTGTTGTACCCAGCTTTATGCGAGTAGGCCAATGCAAGGTCTACAAAAAGAAGTAGTGAGCATTATGGTATATATGTGCCTTGATTCTAGTAACATCTGTTCAATTTGTGGGCATAGGAGTACATACTAAGCCAGGTGCAGGAACCTTTTGCTCTCCAGATGTTTTGGATTTCAGATCCCATTATCCATTACAATTGACCATGTAAGGTGGTCCAGATGGGAACTGATATCTAAAAGATCTGGAGGGCAAAAAAATTTCCACTCCTGTGCCACGCAGTATAATGCTGGCCATACAGACAGGGCTTTCAACTGTTATCCTATTCCACAGCCATAACCACAGAACTTTCTGCTCTTGTGCTGATGTATTTCATTACTGATTAAGAATCTTTTTGCTCTGCCTTTCCCTTTTGAAACAAATGCTCAAGACATATCTAAAGTCAAGCAACAGTCTTTAAAACTCAAAAGTACTGGAAAACAATAGGCCACCAACAGACAAAATAAATGCAAAAATAAAAGGATCAATTACAGTACAAGTTAACCGCCCATGAAACAGAGTAAGGGGGGAGGAGTGAGCCAAGAACTGCTCTGTGCTTAACTACAGATGATCAATTATTGATCCTTTGCCTGCAGGACTCAAGACGCCTATTTGGGCTGTTCAGAACGCAATCGTGTATGACTGGGCAACATTTACTTAGGAGGATTGGGTGGTTCAGTGCTCTGGGTGTGTGCCCAGCCACACACAGAGCCAGAATACACTGGAGTCCCGACATCAGCTTATCAGTGAGACACTTTCATACATAAACATCCAGTTCCTGCACCCCTCATTCATCCCATCCCTTGAAGTAATTATCTGATAGGGAGACTGTAATTTTCCTCCTGGCTGTGTCATTGCTTCATCACATAATCATGAAGTAGGGGTCAAGTTGCCAAGCATGGCTCAGACTTGGCTCTTGTTGGAAGAATAAATGACACTGCAAGGAGAAGTAGGATAATGACAAAAGATTAATTTCAATAGTACTACTATAGGGGAAAAAACCCAGCAATAACGCTCTTTTGAAATATTCTTCTCAAAAATCATGCTCTCTTTAAGGCTATCCTGCATTACCCCTGAATCTGGCTCTAGGCATGCTTTGGACCCTGTAGTCCCTTCAGCCACCTGACATCAACCATACACATTGGCCAAGGGACAGAAATCTGCACAGATGGTGTTGCTGGGGACAGCCTCTCTTGGCTGGACCTGCAGTGGCTGAAAGAACAAATTAGATTTCAGTCTTCTCCACCTCAGCAATTTCTTTGCATGAAACAGAGCCCCACCACCAGCATCGCAAGAGGACTGCTATAGAATCTGCTTTCACTAGCAAAGCTGAGCCTGCTTGGAGCTGACAAACTAAAAAAAATGCACCTCTCATTCCACTCTCTAAAGGAACCTCAACTAACCCCGCAATCTTAGGCTAAGCAAGCAAGATATTTAGGACAGACGCCACGGTTCTCAGAGTAATCCACAAACCCCCACATTTCTCTTTGGGTCCTTTCACACTATGCAATTAAAGCACTATGATTCCACTTTGCTTACCATGGCAATATCTTACAGAATCATGGGGTTTGTAGTTTGATGAGGCACTAGAGGAGCTCTCTGGGTGAAAATTGTAAATGTCACTTCCTAAACTGCAAATTCCAGCATTCCATAAAATGTTGCCATGGTACTTAAAGTGGAATCATAGCACCATCACTGAGCGGCGTGAAAGGGCCCTTTGTAGATCTAAAATTAATATAGCTCAAAACATTGCTCAAAAAACTACCCCCCTTTACCCACACGTTTCAGATTTTTAATGGACTTTTATATCGAAGGCCACTGAGTAGCAAATTAAATGGTCATCTCCCCACCCTACGTCAGTCCCGTGACTGTCAAAGAGAGAACATCATTGGTACCTCTACTGCATTTTCTGAGCTTCCCATACCCTAGAGAAAGTGGTTGTCCCAATGTTTTAAAGAGGACTTGCCTCCTGCACATCTCAAGGGGAAACAGGGGCCTAGCGTTACATTACCTTCTATGTGTGTGCCTAACACAAGAAACTAAATCTAGTCCATGTGAACCGAACTTTTTTCCTTGAAAAGGAAATTCAGCTCTGCAGGACAAACACCTTGCTCATTTTTCTCCAAGATCTTCACACGTCCGCCCCCCGGAAGGCTGACCCACCCCTATTGCCTACAATGGGACAGGACCTGCAGATTGCTACGTCTCCCTTCCTTCCTTCGGCCGCCTCCAAAGCGTTCTATTTCAAAACGCTGCAGCAGATTACACCATTTAAACCTGAATCTGACAAGAGGACAGCAGCTATTCCAGGGTCCCAGTAATCCTCTCTGTGTCCGATCCCATCATCTTTAAACCACTGACCATCATTACCACATGCAATCGCAATACAAAGGAGAAGCCTGAACGACACACACACACACACACACATCCGGATCCATAGGTAGCCATCCCTACCTGAATATCAAAAGACAGCGCATCTGGGCTGGAACAAAGCATGAGCAATGCACGGTGCCGAATTTAAAAAAATCAGCAAAATCAGTGGAGAGGAAATTATGCCCCCCCTTTTTTTTTCATTCCAGGAGCGCCTTTCCAGTATTGTTTCTTAAACAGACAGACAGACAGACAGACACCGGCACATGCTGGCCATGGCATTGCAGCGCTTTCCAGATTCCTCTCGCGTGGGCCCAGCACGGCAGAGCTCGGCTGGGTGCCTGGTTTTAACCCCCCTCCCGCCTTCCCTTTAGCTTTGGATGCTCCGTTTCTTCTTTCCCCTAAAGAGCCTGTCCCGGGCTCCTTCTACACAGGAGAAGGCAGAAGCGGCGAATCCGCGGAGAGGAGCCGGTGGGAAAGGGCCACGGAGCGCCGGGGAGGGCCGGCGGGTTGCCTTGAGGTCATTGTCGGAACGCACACCGGGCCGCCTTCTTCTTCGCAACAGCTGCTTGCCTCCCTCTCCCCCTCCCCAATAATTAAAACGAACCGCCGCCTACACAGCAAACCCCCCCCCAAGCGAAAAGGGGGAACTGAGGAAACGGGGAGGGGAAGGCGGCGGCGACAGCAGCGCCGTGAGAGGTCGTGGGGGAGGGCTGGGCGGAGTGGGCGGTGGGCGACTTACCCAAGAAGAGCCAGAGGGAGCCACCAGAGACGAGGAAAAAGGTGAGCATGCCTGCTGGAGCCGGCTGCAGCATGGGCGGCCTGAAGGGAGAGGGCAGCTCGAGGGGGGCACTGCCGCAAACTCACTGCAGTGACTGAGGGAGCGGCGGCGGGGACGGGCTCCCTCTCCCTGCTCCGAGGCGCGAGCGCGCCAGGCGGGGCACCCCCCTCGCCGCCGCCGCCGCCCCCGGCAGCGGCAGCAGCAGCAGCACCAGGAGGAAGGCAGGTTATTTTTAGCCGGCCCCTCGCCTGCACCAGGTCCGCTCCTGCTGCAAGGAGGCGACGCGTCCCTCGGCTGGCGCGAGGAGGCTCGGAGGCGCGCGCGTGCGCTCCGGCCTCCGCACCAGGCAGGCAGGAGGCTTCCTCGCGCTCCCCCCGCCCCCGCCGCCGCCGGCCCGGCAGAAGAGATCTCCGCGCGCACGCAGGCAGGGCGGCCGGCCCGGAGGCGATGGGGGTGCGCGGGAACCCGGGAGGAGAGATGGTAGGTGGAAGGGCGGGCTGCCCGTGCAGTCAGCCCTCCACACGCGCGGGTTTCAGTTTTGGGGATGTGATTATTCACGGATTATTGGCTGTGCTGCCTCGTAGGCCATGTTTAATAGGGACTGCAAGCCCCCTGAGGCTGAGAAACTGTGAAGGAGACTTGTAAATCCCCTGTTAGAAATGGTGTGGAGGTGGCAGGAAGCCCCCCCCAACCACCCACTTCTGCCTTGTTTAGGAACCCTGATTCCTCAGAGGAGTCCACAGTGGGTTGAATATGATGACCGTACTTTTTTGTGTGTGTTAAATATGGTTTGGAAGGGGCTAGGGGTTATTCACGGTTTTTCCACCTCCAGGAGGGGCCTGTGCCCCTAACCCTAGCGAATGTGGAGGGAGGGCTGTATTTCTTCCTGGCTAACCCTTTCCTCCATTCCGAGGGTAAATACAGTTCCCTCCAGTCTGGTCCTAGACAGAAAGAGGGAAGGGCACCCAACTTTGCATAAGACAGCAAAGGGCACAAAGGCCCGAGTTTAATTTTTGCAAAGATAACTTCTGGGTTCACACGTGACATGGCCGGCTTTGCTGCCGGAGAGGCAGCCTTGGCAAGGGTACGTCAGTGTGCCACATTCACAGATTACATTGTAGGGCGATACACTTCTAGCACTTCATTCCTAAGAAATTGCAGTCCCATTAAACAAAGCACGCCTAAAATATTCTAGGAAAGATCAGAAGATCAATAGAACATGAAGGGGGGACGGGCAGGATGTTCAATACTACAGTAGTATGGTTTGGAGGAGTCATCCACTGCGGAAGTCACTGACGCAGAATGAGTGTGGTCCAGAACTATTTATAGCAAGGGGTCAGATTGGATGCTCTTAGTCCCTCAGCTCCAAAGCTTGGGAAGTTCTTCATAGGATTGCAACTCCCAGAATCCCTCAGACACCAGGGGCAGTGGACATACTGGCTGGGTGGGAAATGTAGGCTGAGTTTAGGAAAGGGATTTATCAAATGTTCACATACATCAGCATCCTTCCTCTCCGGCTGAGTCCCTGTCACCAAAGGGACCTCTCCATGTGAATGATTCCAAGCATGTCTAATTACTCCCGTGGAATCAATCTGGGCAAGGCTACAGAGCAGGAGGACAACTGGTGAGGCAATCTTCATTTCAGAGGGGCTGTCAGGTGTCCAGGGCCCACAAAACTCCACACAGAGCCTAGGTTCCACAAGTGTCCAGAAGCAGAAGCTTTCTTCAGCAGCCCTGAACCCTGGGCTCCACCATGCAGTCACTGCTCAGAGATTATTGAGAGAGAAAGGAATACAGATTCCTGTTCTTTTTGATCCTTGGAGAATATTTGGAAGAAGCAGGTTGGGGTTCTTCGTTATTATGTTTCAGTAACTCTGGAGCCATTTCTCTGGAGAGAGATCTCTCAAGGTTTAATTGCGTACAGTGGAGGTTGCAGACAAAGGTCATAAGGAAATGCACTAGAAGTGGATGACCAAAGTTATAACCAAAGAGGATAGCGGTATTTTAAATTGTTCTAACTGCTTTTAAATTGTCTTATTTAAAATGGTTACTGGTTTAATGTGCTTTTAGGCTTTAAAAATTATTGTGTTGTTTTTGAACTTGTTCTAAATTGATTTTATTGTGCACCAGATGGAAATGCTCGGATGTTCAATGGGATATAAATATTTAAATAAAGAAACAAATAAGATACTTAGCTGTCACTGCCATGCTGCAGAAGTGACTAAATAAGGGAAGTGTGGTGCTCAAGAATTCTGCTGCAAAATGTGTCCATATGATATTGGGATGGTTCCTTCTCTTACTGCCTGCTTCCCAGTTCAGATGTCTAAAATTCTCATTCCAGGAATGCTGTGAAGTCAAGGCATGTCCTTATACCTTCCAACATTTCACAGGTGAAAACTAGGATACATGTGGCCAAATAACGTAAGAGTGTGGTCAAGATTGTTAATGAGGGAAAACAGACAAGCTAGCAGAAAGTGCAGCAATTTGTTTTTGCCTGAGACTACTGGGAAGGACAAGATTGTGCCTCTTTCTCTCCTATCTCCTCTTCTGAGTTACATGGGTTCAAATTACTTTTGTACTTTGAATTCAGTTTGCAGCAAGTGAAGTAAGCAGAGGACAACGGGGGAAAGTGCAAAATGGAAACTGGGACATCTTAAAAACATCTGGAAAAGTGGAATGAAAGAGGATTAATTGGCATTGACCCTGCCAATTTGGGATATTTGGAAGATATGTGTCTTTCTCATGTTTTAGTGTCTGGTGTGTCCCCCCAGGACTGGGGGAGCCCAGGTTTGACATCTCCTCTCATTGGAGAAGTCCACTGGATGACTGTCCTTTGATTAGTCACCAATTCTTAATCTAACCAACCTCACAGAGTTGTTGTAAATACCTTTTATATTATTTATTAATTTCTAAGAAGGTACATTTATCATAGAAAGATCTAAGGGCAAGTGACAATATACAATATATTATATAAATAATTAAAAACACACACTCAGATCAAGTTTGCCATGTACATTAGAAGTCAAGAATCTTGCTGTAATACATAGCTCCAAGTGCTTAACCAAAGGCCTGTTGGGGGGGAAAAGGGGGGGAGATGATTGAGAAGAGAATCGCTTAGGCCTCTATGAACTCATTGGAAACCAGATGGTATATAAATACAATAAGTCAAGAAATATATATGCAAGATGCTGGAATAAATAAATATGTATTTACACTTGTTTCACCCCCACCTCAAAGTCTGTAATGGAAATTTACAATCAACAATGAAAAAGATTCTCGCATATCCAAAAATAGCACAAGGAAGGCTCAAAGGTGTTGTTAAGTGCCATGAATGGAAAAAGATGCTCTTAGCCTCTAGGGATGGAGAGTGAAATTATTGTTCAGACTAGAGTAACAAAGAAGTCTTGTGCCATGAATGTTAGAGAGATGTCATGCAGATGGAGAGTCAGGGCAGGAACTGAGAAGTCATGGCGCTCCAGATGCAACTCTCATTATCCCTCACCATGGGGTAGGCTGGTTGGGACTGATGGAAGCTTCAGTTCAGCAGCATCTGGAAGGGCTGTATATTTCCCTATTCCTGGTTTTAAGCTAAATTCCTCCTTCAAACATGCTGCAGGACACAGTCATACTATTTTAACAGGTAGGAGTAAATTGAAGATTTGAATGCTTCCAGGGGAGAGGGAAGGATCACTCTTTATTTAGGAGGCCAGTGTGTCAACAAGAAAGCGGCTCTAGACAGACATGATGCAATTACTTTAATGAATGGATCTGACCAAACACTGAATGGATCTGACCGAACACTGGATGTACAAACACTGGCTCTGACCAATGTTTAAAGGGAAATTATCTGGGGATCCTAGCTAAACTGCCTTGAGTTCCATCACAGAAATAAAAGTCACATTATGTGTACTCTACAATTTGAAATAACAGAGTTCCAAATTTTTTAGTGCCCTGTGGCAGGGATGGGTGGATTACAACATACCTGGGCAGGCTGGGTAACATGGTTGTAGCTGCCTTAGTTCCAGTTGCTATGGAAGGGAGGCTTCAGGCTAAGTGTTTGAAAGTGAATTGAAGGAGAAACCAGTTTCATTAGGATGTATATATGATCAAGCTGACACCGTTTCTTTGTTGTCAAGCATTGTTTAAAACTTTATTAAAAACTGGCAAGGAGTTCCATATTCCCAAGAGTCATAATATCTCACATAGGAGGAATTCTTCATATTTTGTCACACATGATGGTAGAGATGAGATAAAATACCAGGTTTTACCATATTTAGAAGCAGTATAATAAAATATCTTGTTCTGTTACAAGTTCATTGGAAGTTTGGTCTGAATTTTACTATAAAGCCAAAGCCTTGTAGTAATAAGCCTACTAACAGATTGCGTTCGTGGTTTTGTCCCACTGAACTTGTCTCTCCACCATTCTCTTGCACAGTCTTCAGTTGCCGACTTTCCTGCATTTTTGTGGAACTAGTTCCCTGAAGAGAATCACAATGAAAAACAAACTGCTCCACCAAACTGAAGAAGCATAACTGTTGGATCAAATGATATATATAGTAGGCAAGCAGCTATTGCACCAGTCATCAAATTTCTTGCCACTTGCTGTACCCTTGTAAAAAAGGATTTGTATTACATTGCATCATGACAACCAGCACGATGTAATGGTTGGAGTGTTGGACCTGGACTTCAGGGAGACTAGGCTCTGAAGCCTTACACAACTGTGGAAACCTCTTGTGGAACCTTGGGCAGGTCACACTCTCTCTGCTTCAGAGAAAGGCAATGGCACATCGCCTCTGAACAAATCTTGCCAAGAAAACCCTCTGAGAGGGTTGTCAAAGGTCAGGACAGGAAGACATATAGCAATAACAACAGCAATATGCACCAACCAAAAGGTAATAGGACAGATATTCATTCAAGCCACAAAAGGCTAGGAATGTGCAGCTGTTCAAGATTGCATCCACACAGGTGTCATGTAGGACACATGGATACAGCAGTGTGCTGTGCTGTAGTATGCTTCCTTTTCACCTTATCTTGGAGCTCTCAGGTGGTCAAATCTGTCTGTCAACTAGATTTGTCTGTTCAATGGAATAATGTATGGCGTCAATACAATTGAAGCTGTCATACAACTGAAGGTGCCATTCTACACTATAAGTACAAACAACTGGCAACCGATATCTTCTGCATAGAATGACAGAGTTGGAAGTGAGGGATTCTTAACAGCTACAAGTTCCCTGTGATTTTGAGGCTTAGTGAACATGAAAAATATTTAACACTGCATATTAAAGAATAACAAAATCTTTTTGTTAATTGAATCAATTAGTTTCACCTAAATCAAGGGGAACTTCAAAATGCCAGCATATGTCAGCTTGTAGAATGTTTTGGGAAGATTCTCAAATGTTTTGCACAAGTAGATTTTAATTGTCAAAAAGGCACAAAGACATTTTGAAGTGTGTACTGTCTGCACTTGTCAGAGCCTTCCTTTGCCTGGGATTATGCAGGCTTCTGAAAGATTCCCACTGCCTTCTTGTTTTGGGGAGGAAAAAAACGCAAAATATGTTGACTGCACAGATGGATATAGTTAGTTGTTTGAAACTTCCTAAGCTTATCTTCGGCATGAGGGAGATACTGAGATACTGAGGGAGACAAGTTTTTTTTAAAAAAAAAATACTTATTTGTGGAATTATTTTTGAGTTTTGAGAATTATGAACACGAGATTTCTAGACTGTTGGTTGGCAAAAAATAATGTATTCTCAGTAGGACTGAAGGCAAAAGGGAAATAGACTTGTATAATCAATTTGCTAGCATTTGCAGATATCACTGCCTTTTCGCACGGGCTTTCTGTCGCGCGACAGCCCCCTGAGCCTCGCGGGAGTGGGAGCGTCGCTCTGCATGACGCACTCCCACTTCCGCCGCTCTCACGGGGCTGACGCTGCGCAAGCACGTATTTTTTGATTTTCGCCTCAAAGTGAAAATCACCCACGCTCGCGCAGCGCTCCCGGCGCCCACACGCACTTACCTTCTGTGCGGAGCGTCGGGGAGGCAGCCGGGTCGCGGTTCCTTCCCTCCGTCCCTGCGGAAGGAAGGGGCGGGGCGGGGAGCTAGTGCGACGGACGCGACACCTCCTGCTTCGCGAGGGGGGGCGGACGCGGCAGCCTCCTGCTTCACGGGGGGGCGGACGCTCGAGCCGCAGCCGCCTCCGGGAGGCTGCCACTTCCCCGCTTGTTCCTTTGCCTGCGGAAGGAAGGAGGGGGGAAATGGCAACCTCCTGGAGAAGGCTTCTCGCGCGACCCGCCCTCCCCCGCTTGCGCTAGAAGCCTCAATGCGAAAAGGGCCTCAGTGGTAGATGTTCAAGATTCCTGCTTATCTACAAATTGCATTACCAGTGAAGGGGACCTGTTTGTTTTGGTTTGGAGGTTTCTTCTTTTAATCTCATACTTTCCATGACTTTTTTTTTTTTTGTGAAGCAGAGGAAAGTGTTGGGCAAATGTGCTGTGAACCAGGCAAATGGCAACCTGATTCTACTTGCCTACGTCAGGGTAGGATGACAGGTCAGTGCCAGAACACATTGTCAGCATGCAGAATATCCCAGCTTCAAACCTCATTGTCACCTGCTAAGTAAATCAGATAGCAAGTGGTGGAAAAGACTTCAGCTGGAAACCCTGGAGAACTCCTGCCAGTCAAAATAGATACCAGACAAATAGTCTGAGTAAGTATAAATAAGAACTTTTGTGTTTTCAGAAGGACACTCATTTGTCTTTCTGTTGTGTACCGTATTTCCTTGCCAACAGGGAGTGCCTTATCTGGGACTAGAGTGTCTGTTTGTTGCAGAAGGCAGTTCCAGGAGCAGCCAGGGCTACTAATATACCAGGGCTAGTTTTGGAATTGCATCTCAGGCCAACGCTCCCAATATAGCCTTACACAATCCTTACAATCTCAGTGGTTGCATTACTGCATGCATTAATACCTGACAATACTACACAGTATAAGAGTTTGTTATGTTACAAACTATTGTATCTGTGGGCGTCCATGTCAATGGGATGAGGAATCAACTCCAAGTTGTAGTCCAAACATTAAATTGCTCAAGGTGCGAAATCTGTTTTGGGGATTGGGTTCAGCACTTTGAACAGTTCCTATAAAGCTAAGATAAAAGCCCTCCCTGCCCAGCATTTGCCACTACAAACAAAACAAAACAAAACAAAAAAAGTGGAATTTTGGGGCTGTTTCATGTGATACATTTTGAAATGATTCCCTTCTTGAGTCCCATTTTTGAGAGGACATTGGGATTTAAATAAAGCTCATCACCGTTATCATCTACTGATGGCACCTAACTTTAATGTTACCAGGACCAGGGGATACTGTGCAAGTGTGGAATTCAGATATGGGTGAAGGAAGGGGGACGAATGGAAACTAAATCCCAACATGACAGAGTAATTGTGGATAGATGGGTCAGAGAAATCCCTGTTTGATGTATTCAGTGTGTACAGTGTTGTCCCCCCAGCCAAAAAACAAAGAAACAAAAAAGACAGATTCACAGCTTTGTCACTGGAAGCCCAGGTGGCCTTAGTGGCATAAAGTTCCCTTCACTAAATTTGTCTGGGTCACCTGTTGTGACTACTCCTACACAGGGATAATCTGGCCACAGTGATCTGTATTCTGGAAACGTTCCTGTTGGGTTACAGTAACACGATATGTGTGGTGCTGCCCTTGAACACTCAGAAGCCAAGAGTTGCTGAGAAGCTACAACATCCAGATATTATAACTGCTGTGCCAAGGTTCTTGTGATAGACTATAACTAAAAACAGGGGTTCTTCTCCCCTCCCATTTTCTTGTTATGGCTCCTCTGTTGTGGAAAACTCCTCCCACTCAAGAGAGAGCAAGTTTAAAGAAATACACCAAAATGGGATGTTCTTATTATGCAACAAACTGATCACCCAAATTTTATGCTTCTTGGAACAGGAGAGGATAAGATCATATTTATGTGGTTTCACCTGGAAAGAAATGCACTTCTGGAATTTTCTCAAGAACCGGAATAGAGTTTATTGTACTAATAACAGGGCCAATATATAGAGAGTGAATAGGAATTATACAGACAGCCAAGTATAGCTACAACAACATAAAGTCAAACCATTCACATGTATTATTTGTCCATTATTTTCAATACATGTTTTTATTTGTGCATGTCAGTAGATGGTATGAATGGCTTCAGAATTCTTCTGAAATCTTCTGTTTTCTCTTTCTGAGGTAGAATAGTTTGATTTCCCTCCCCCTGCCCACTTTCTCTTGTATGCAAGCCAGCTAGACACACACACTCCCTTTTTATCCCCCCACCCCAGCTTCCCCATGTAGGATTTACTAGATGGGTGACATATACTGAGCAGGTGCAGACCGGGCCTTATGCACTCCACAGCTTCAACCTGGCCAAACCACACCTTATACATTTCCAAGGGCATGGAACACATTACACCTGCTTTCTGACCTAAGTGGTAAAACTATTTCCTGAAGGTTTCTGTACAAGAAAGAAATCAGCCAGCAGATCTGAATTCAGCAAAGACTCAGGATGGTGTTGGTGTCGGTGGTGATGGGAGAGACACTCCCTGTCATACTGCTGGAGATCAATTGTCAGACTATGAACTCTCATAAATCAGCCATTTCTTTGTCCTTTTACCTCAGAATTGGCAGGGGCTGTCCTCAGACCGATCTTCCGTATGCTTCCAAGTTTCAGCCCAATCTCTTAAGCCATTTTCTGATATTAAGCCAGAGAATCTATCCCATCCTATACACTTGTGTTTCAATTATTATGTCAGAATGCAATTCATTAGATCCAGCCTCAACATAGAACTATGACTGTGCAACCCTAACACTGAAGAACTCTGATGTGAATCTTTGTCCATGGTGCTGGAAGAAACATTGGAACAGGTAATCAGGCCTGAATGATGTTTCTAATCCTAACAAATAATGATGCTGGGGGGGGAAAAGAAAAGAGAAGCAATGTTGACCATTAAACAAAATCCAAAACCTGAGATCTGGGTAGATTAATAAGGGTTGCACCAATGCAGATGCAGTTGAGGATTTACATATTGGCATTAGAGTGTTTAATCAGATCATAGTTATTAATGGCATACACCCACCCAGCCACTCTTCTGAACTTGTATTCATTATCAGATCCAGTCAGGAAAAAGATAATGTTGAAAATATAAATGGGGTGAGGCCATGTAGAATTTAACTAGAAAACCTTTCACTTTCACTTGATCCACACCTTGAAGCATTGCTTTTCTGCTTGTGGAGCACCACAAATACACATAGAGAAACAGGCAGTGGTGGTGTTGACTGTTCTCCCTTCTTGAAAAGGAATAGCAGAGTTTAAACCATCCAGGATGGGGAGCTCTGAATCCCCCTGTGGGTAAAATCCGAGAGGCTGCATATCAGGAGCAGATTAAAATATTGCAGCTATCATGGTGTAGTGGTTTGAGCAGTGGATTATGACCCAGGAGACCAGGGTTCGATTCCCCACTTGGTCATGGAAACCTACTGGGTGACCTTGAGTGTGTCAGACACTCTCAGCCCCAGAAAACCCTGTAATAGGTTTAATCATAGAAATGTAGAGTTCGAAGAGACCACAGGGGCCATCCAGTCCAACCCCCTGCCATGCAGGAACACCCTCAAAGCACTCCCGACAGATGACCATCAAGCCTCTGCTTAAAAACCTCCAAGGAAGGAGACTCCACTACACTCCGAGGCAGCAGATTCCACTGCCGGACAGCCCTGACTGTCAGGAAGTTCTTCTTGAGGTTCAGGTGGAATCTCCTTTCCTGCAGCTTGAATCCATTGCTCCTTGTCCTGGTCTCTGGAGCAGCAGAAAACAAGCCCTCTCCCTCCTCTACGTGGCATCCCTTCAAATATTTAAACATGGCTATCATGTCCCCTCTTAACCTTCTCTTCTGTAGATTAAACATACCCAGCTCTCTAAGTCTATCCTCATAGGGCCTCTCCAGGCCTCTCACCATTTTGGTCGCCCTCCTCTGGACTTGCTCCAGCTTGTCAATATCCTTCTTGAATTCGGGTGCCCAGAACTGGACACAGTATTCAAGATGGGGTCTAACCAAAGCAGAGTAGAGTGGTACCAGTACCTCCCTCGATTTAGACACCATACTCCTATTGATGCAGCCGAGAATTGCATTGGCTTTCTTGGCTGCTGCATCACACTGCTGACTCATGTTCAGCTTGTGGTCTATGAAGACTCCTAGATCCCTTTCACACGTACTGCTATCCAGCCACGTGTCCCCCATCCTATATTTCTGTATTCCATTTTTTCTACCTAAGTGTAGGACCTTACACTTCTCTCTGTTGAATTTCATTTTGTTCGCCTTGGCCCAGCTCTCCAATCTATCCAGGTCATTTTGAATTTTGATCCTGTCCTCCGGCGTATTAGCAACCCCTCCCAATTTTGTATCATCTGCAAATTTGATGAGCATGCCCTCTATTCCTTCATCCAAGTCATTGATAAAAATATTAAACAGCACTGGGCCCAGGACAGAACCCTGTGACAACCCACTAGTCACTTCTCTCCAGGATGAAAAGCAGCCATTCGTGATCACTCTTTGGGTTCAGTCAGTCAACCAATTACAAATCCAACTAACAGTAGCCCTGTCCAACCCACATTTTACTAGCTTCATTGCAAGAAGGTCTCCGTAAGTAAAAAAAAAACTTGAAAGCATACAACAACAATAACTACAACAACAACAACAACACAAAGTGAGCTAGCATGATGTAGTAGTGTGAGTGTTGCACTACAACTCTAAAGACAAGGGTTCAACAGAGGGGTATCTAGTGTAAACAGCACCTAGGTGAAGCATGGAAGTAGCTTCCCTACCTCCTGGGCTGCTTCCTCCTCCACTGCTAAATCTTCCGGCATGGCTTTTTTGCACCCTTGCCATTGGTGCCCAGGGCACATATCCTGCTTGCCCACCCTAGATATGCCTCAGGCTGAAACCCCTGCTTAGCCATGGAAACCCACCTGTTGACCTTAGGCAAGTCGTACTGTCTCAGCCCCGGAGGAAGGCAAAGGCAAACCCCTTCTGAAAAGACTTGCCAAGAAAATTCTGTGATAGGTTCTCCTTAAAATTGCCATAAGTCAGAAACAACTTGTAGACACACAACGACAACAACACAAAATGGTGGTCCCTGGACTGGTGCCAGTCCCTGAGCCATTAGCTGCCAGTTCCTGGCAAGTTTCCAGGAGAGAAAGAAATAATTGTACCCAATGAGCACAAATTGGTGCTGTTCCCCACCCTGTCAGATATCCCAAGAAGTACTGGATTAGACTAAAGCCAAAAACAGACAAGTAGCTCTCCCCTTTTTCCCCTTTGTCTCTAATACCCCATTTTGTCTCTTCCACAATGAATCTTATTTTCTCTCTTTGCTACATCATTTTTCTCTTTTGTTCTCTTTCTCCCCCCTTTCCCCCCTTCTCTAACCAATGAGAACAACCCCCCACCTTCCAAGTTTTTTGAGGGAAGAGGTTCCGTAAGCACTTGTTCAAAAAGCCAACTTGTCACAGAGAAGGAGCATTCTCCACAGCAGTTCAGTATGTGTGCAAACAAGATCATCCTCCCCTTTCCATCCATCCATCCATCACCTTTGCACAGGCATTTGACTTATGGGAGGTAAAGCTACACATATGATACTTTTAAAGTGGAAAGAGGGCTACTAAAAACAGGGAATGCACCACTACCATTGTGATCTAAATTCTGCGTATCGGGCCAGGTGCTCTAACCAACAAAATAGACTCACTCTCTCTTGATAGCACTCAGCAGGGCTTCTCACACTGGCCTGGCCTTTACAGCTAACCTGTCTTTCCTAGTGTTAACATCTCATTGCTATTTCTTTGCAGTTGCTGTAGTGATCTGCAAGTCCAGCGGGCTAGGATAATAATGGGGTAGTAATAATGCATAAGGTTTGCTGTAATAAGTCTAAGGTTTGCTATTTGGATTCTGCTTGTTGGCTTGTGTTTTAGAGCAAGACAAAAAGGTTATGGGAACACTCAGCTCTTTTTTTCTTTTTCTTTTTTAAAGCCATCAGATTCTTCTCATTTTCCTCTTTTCACTCCATTAAGTTATGGAAAAAAAATAAGCAGTCCTCTAATGGAGTTTGTAAATAAATGAAGATTGGAGATCAGAGCAGGACAGAACAGCTGTGAAGTCATTTAAGGCAAAGGGAAGACCATGTAATCCTCTATGGCTCAGAGGTCAAACAGATTTCTTTTCTTTTTTAAAAAAAAATCATATGAGATCTTGTTGAACTTGTCAGCTAAGATCTTGTTTGCACCCCGAGAAGAAAATGCATAGTTTAAAAGAAAATATTAGATCCGTTAACAGAGGTAAATGCAAATCCAAATTTTTAAAATAACCCTGTGCTGCCCTTTCATATCAAACCTTTTGGGGAGGGGAGGGGAGCATAACTTACTGAATGCCTGTCCGCTGCAGAAAGCTATTGCTAATGAGAGCCAAGGATATTTGTAAAGGAAGCCTCCAGTAAGATTGCTCAAATACTTTCATTAGCACAAATGGTTTCTCAGTTTGCCAGAACCAATTCAAGGATGTGGCTTTTGCTGAGGCAGCACATTGATCCATCTAACTAAATTCTGTTTTGGAAGATGAGCGTCAAGATTTCAGGCAGAAGGCTAGTGAATCTCCACTTGAAATTCTTTCAGCTGGAAATATTAGTGAACCATGAACCTTGACTTTATATACTGAAAGCATGTACCTGAAAACAGAGCAAGGCCCATGTCTATGCAATTTCTTACAGGATTAGTATTTTTTCAGTTATCATGAATATGAACGTCAGAGCTTGAGGGGGTGTGTGTCTTAAACCACACGGTTGTTTTTTGGCAGAGTGAGATAAGACCAATTTTTTTAAAAATCAAATATTTAGCCCTAGTTCATCTTGATATAGCTGTATTGCTTAGGGAAGCAAAAACCAAAACTGAGGATAGATAGAACCTCTGCAGAAATATTCTTATTTTTCATTGAATGGTTTCTGCAATAGGGAAAAAAAATACTGCTAGCCACAGACTGTGTTTTCATATGACAGGATCACAATGCAATTTTTCTTTAGGAAGCCAGCAAAACCTGGATATTGTAAACAGGTCTTTTCCCCCATTATATGAGAGACACACTGTACTGTTTGGTGTTTACATGAATTACAATTCCTAGCTGAAGCTTTATACTGGCTAATTTTAGGGATTGGTTTTACAATACATATATAGACTATAATATTAATTTTAATCGACTGAAGTGCCAATATTGGCAGAAAATGAGATATAAATATTATTTTGGGGGGAGTAAGCTGTTTGGAGAGTTCATTAAATGAATAAATAATGAATCACACAAGTTGCAATGAGCTCATTGCAGTTCCATGGTGCTCTAAAGCCAAAGGATGCAACACAAGCCAGCTCTTGTCTCCAAATAATTATTTTAGGAACTCATTATGTAAAGCTGTCTGCAGTGTGTAAATATTTCTGTTGGGCTCCAATTCTATGTACTAATTATGAAATATTGAATTATTAATCCAAAAGCATAAGATAATTATATAATGCATCAGACTTTCCTACTTTTTCAAGTAATAAGGCTTTTCAATAATCTTTATGAGCAAAGCATACTGAAATTTGTTTTTTAGAAATATTTCTTTACAAAAATATACACTCTGAACCCCAAAAATGTCCTTTACCTCATAGCTGCAAAATTTTGAGTTAAACTAAATGTAAAGGACAATGTCTCTTCCCTGTTTTCTCTCCCAAGATACTATTTCCTCAGAGATATGTGCCTCAGCAGTCAGATTGGGAAATTAAGCACCTGTTTATCTCTCAGTGGCTAATCACAAAATGATGCACACTAAATGTAATATAGTTTGATAAGGAAAAATCACATGCTGTGAAAAACAAATGTCTTTTTATCAAATGAGGATCCAAAACTATGGTCCAGATTTCCCGTCTATCTCCTTAGCAGGTCACAATCCACCTGTTAGTTTTGCTTGAGCCTGCATCTAAACATGGCTTAGTAGTAGTTATTAGCAACCTATGGTGAGAAGCCATCAATGGTCTTTTAAATATTTCACTCTCCACTAACGATTAGGGCCTCGGTGGTGAATGAATTAATTCCCTCTCAGATCATCTGTAGTGTTCTCATTGACCCTTGGTAGTATGTAGGTCATAAGTTGGGACTTACTGGGCTAGACATCACTGCCCACTAGGAGAATGTCTTTAGCTTGTCAGAAACTGCTAACCTGGTGCTCCAAGTAACAAACTGTATTCACTCATTGTGCCTATTGGCAAATGGACTTCCGTCAGGAACTGCTCAGGTGAGCACTTCCCCATGTGCTGGCCCAAGTAGCTGCATCTTCTCAGGGAAGATTTCCAGATTTCACCTTGCTTCACCATTTAGATTGGCTCCTCCTGGGCAGGGTGGAGTAAAAAGGACTTTGTTGTATTTATGACATCCACTGTGGAATATGTTTAATATTCTTTTTTTTTTGTCCTATATATTGTCTGGAGCAAAAACAAAAACTGGAAAGCACGTATATGAATCAGCGAAGAAGAAGGAGAAAAAACTCCACGTGCTTGTAGATGGAATGAATTTAATTCTTTAAAAAGCTTTTTAGAGAATAAAATTCAACCCATCTATAAGCATGTTGAGTTTATTCTCCTTTTCCTTTGCCTATATATTGTCTGGCCAAGCAGAATGGCAGATAGTAGTATAGTATTAAAGTTTCACAACAACTTTAATTAATTTTAATAAATAGCAAATTTAAATGTGGTCTCCCAGATTCAAATAAACTTCCTCTTTTGCAAAGTACGGCATTGGATGACCTGGGAATGTTCTCTCTTCTGGGATATTTTTAGTATTGTTTTGGCAAGATGGATTTTCAGCTGTTTCTGCTGAGGTCCAGTACAAAATACAGGCTCTGAAGTTTTGAGATAATGAGAGCATTTTATAATACATTGGAGGTTAGCCATTGTGATCTTTGAAAAGCCAAAAATAAAATTGATGAGATAAATCTAATTGTTAGTCACAAACAAAGTAGACTCATTGGACCAATAGAACTAACATAAGTGTTAGTTCATCAAGTTTATATAGATTTCATGGCTTTCCTCTGGCTGGATGTAATTATTATTTCCTGTTGGTGGAATATCTTTAGTCAGTGGCTTGCCAGAACTTCTACCCACTGTCCTATGGATTAGGCCACAGAAGGCTTTAGTTACAAAGCCACTTCAAAGTGCCAGAACAAATGAATTATTTGTTTATATACTGACCAAATAATAACAAGGTAGAGGAACGATTTGACCTTCAATGTCACAAAGTAGTACTTACATGTGGTTCCTGACCCAAAAATCTACAGAAAAATATTTCCTTCTGTAACATGTTTGAGAAATGCTATCATAAGGCATGGGACTTAGGTATGATAACATTAATTCCTACTTGGCTTGATTAATATGTTCGTAGAATTTATCTATACTAATTTCTTAGCTCTGGAAATACATGGATAATACACTCAGCACTTTAATCCAGGTAGCGTCCCAGGTGAGGAATCTACTTCTGGATTTCTTTTTTCAGGGAACCCAATATGTCACCAACTTTACTTCATAAAATAGCATGCATATCCACAATTAACTCACATGTAGGGATGCTCACTTCTGTTTCAAAGAGGTTGCTAATCCAGTCACAAATGAATGGATTTGTAAACTGTCCTGCCAGCCCCACACAACATTTTCTATCGTGTTCCAGAAGATTTCCCAAGGTTCTTACAGACCTCCTCACTCTACACAGGCACCAATAATATTGTCCAGTCTAAGAGTGTCCCTCTTTCTGTCACTTCTGTTCTTTCCCAATATAATTTGCTGTCATTCTGCCACCATACATTTACTCCCTTCCTCTCTGTTTACATTCAAACTTCTCCTTAAAACATCTGTTCATCTCTGGTATATCCCAATCACCTCTCCTCCTGTTTTATGTTTTCTTCTCTTCCTCTCTCACGAGTCTTGTCTTGCTAATAGGATTGCACCTATGTTTCTGTAACTTTACACTATGTCACTGGCAAACAGGGTTTGTGCTATTAAGCCCCACAATGTGAAATGCTGAAAAGTTAAAACAGAGCTTGACAAGAGAATTCTATTGAACTTCATTTACTGAAACTCATTTCCTTTATGCATTCCACACTTTTGAGGAAAGTGACACCTACTGTTTCAGACCAGTAGTACAACTCCAGCTAAACTGTCCAGCAGTATTTGGGTGCTTGTCTGGTACAGAACCAATGCACAATGGAACCAATGTGCATTGCATTGGTCCAAATGCATATCACATCAATGCACATCAGACATTCTGGCTGATGATGTATAACACATCTTCACAGTTCAGTAAAAGGTTTTTTTAAAAACCTTTGCTATATAACTAGGCATGATCATAACAGATCATATCAGATTCCAATGACCATCTGGAATACTCTTTGACTAATGACTAAATTAGATCCTCATGTAGAGAGTTCTGTGTGATTAACCATGCAATTGCCTGAATCACAAATAAGAAGTGGTGGGTCTGTGAAAGATTGCTCTGATTTTAGCATCCTAAATAGCAAACCTGATGATTTTTACTGAAGGACAGGATAATAGGCCAGTATTCAGTCAAGAGCTTCTGCTGTTGGAAAAGCTTCTATCAACAGCTAGCCGGTCCTAGCTTTCACAATGCTGGCTCTGGCTGCTGGGAATTGCAGTCCAACAGCATCTGGTGAGTCATGTAATTCCCACCCACATCCTGAAACTTACTTCAGAGGGCTGAGAAACATTGTGGATCCAGTTTTAAGGCCATAGGTGGGAGAAAGCAATTTCTGTCATGCCAGCAGCTGGATCCTAACTATTGGATTTAAGCTTTATGTCTCTTCTTCCTGGACTGGGGATTTTAGCATGGGCAGCAGAACTGGGTACCATTATTTCCACCTCTTGTATTAAATCAATCAATCAATCAGCTCAGATCCACTCAGTGTGGAAGTTAAAACTCACTTGTACAAAAGACCCAGTGAAAATATGACAGTTTTTCAATGCTACAGAAAAAATACTTTCCCATTGTTCAGATAAGAATCTCCTTTTCTTTTTTCATGAACGGCTCTAACACTGGAGTCAGAAGTAAGACAAAATTTTTGGCAGTGTTGTAGTGGAGCCAAGGATCACAAACTCAAAGCCCTTTTTCATTATAGTAGGGATGATGCTCACCCCCCCCCCGGATTCCCTGTTCCCTCTGATCTGCGTTGCAATTCTCACAGTACTAAGGGCAGGAGAGGGATTTTTCCCATCAATGCTATATTCTTGATAGCTTATCTCTCCACAATATTTTGGGGTAGCTTGGTTTTTAATGGGCAATTAAGATCCATTGGATTGCTAAAAGACCTGCTGCGTCTAGAGATGAAATCTGCTAGAAATGCTTTGTTGACTTTCAGACAAAATGTTTCTCTTTGTGCATGGAAAAGAAACGCACACACTGTATGACCATGATAGGTTCAGCCAATGACTGGCTCAAGTTACCTTAAGTAAACTTAATGGTGGATCAGAAATTTGAATCAAGGTCTTTCCAGCCAAGTCCAATATCTGAACCATTACACTGGCTTCTGCTAGTTTTCTATTCAATGAATGTCTGCTAATTTTAATACATTGAGTACAGTACTGTGTTATGTACTGCTGTTCTTTGGAGCAGTTCATAATATATATAAATGTATAATATATTAAATTTGACATAACGCATAGAGATATGGATAAATACAATTCCCTGGATAATACAAACATGAAAGAGGATAAAGAAAAAATGGATCTATTTAATAAGCAGTTATTTAAAGTCATAATTAACATATAATGAGTGAGAGGTACTTCTAACAGTATGAACTCCATTAACCCATTACTGGCTTATCAGTCCCTTTATTATGTCATCTGGACTCTTGGTCCCAAGAGTATACATCCAAAAGAATTATTTCTGGAGTAATCTACTATATAGCTGTGGTTCATGTTCCTGAACTGTCTGATGCAGGAGAATTTCTAACCATTCTCATGATCCAAAAATGTACAACGGAGGTTTGTGTCATTTGCTTTCTAGCACAGCATTTGTATTCCCCAGTTCCTGTTATTATGGCACTACAGGCCATAGCTACATACATTTTGTTACAAGTGCACGTAGCAACATATCACCCCCTTGGGGCTGCAATTATATAAACCTCTGTGAGTATATGCTGTTGGATAGATTCACAGACTCTCTCTCAGTGATGGAAGCACTGCAACCACTGCAATACTGACATGGAAATTGAACAGAATCAGCCTTGCTTACTTGGCTGGATGACCTACACTGGGAATTGACCCATGGGAGAACATCCCTCTTGGTTTTCAGTTGGGTCCCCCAGTAAAAGTTGGGTCCAACAGTCATGGAGCACTTCTGGACCTTGTTGGACATAGGCAACTGGGACACCCCAGTGTGGTGTGGTTCTGATCTTGTTTGGCTGAGCCTCCCAAAGACGGTGGTGTTAGCAGACTGTTGTTTGGCCTAATGGCCATTATCCTATGAATTTCCACAAGGTTCTTATGCCATTTATACCTTTTAACATATACAGGAAATCACTGGGGGAGTTAATGGAAAGTTTTGGGGTGTTTCCACTATGCTGATGATACTCAGCTCTTTCTCTCTTTCACAACTGATGCTAGAGGAATCCTGAAGCACTGTCTGGATGAAGGAAAGGAATTAAATATAGACAAATAAATTGAGGCCCAATTCAAGCAAGACAAGACAAGCTGTGATAGGGATTACAACCTGGTCTCAATGAGGATGCATTCCCTCTGAAAACCCTGATTCACAGCTTGAGGGTCCTCTTGGACGTAGCACTGCTCCTGGAAGGCCATGTGACTGCTTTGAGCCACGGTGCCTTTGCTCAACTTGTCTGGTGCACCATCTACACCCTTTCCTAAGGAAGGTGGATTTGGCCACAGTAGTTAATGCCCTTATTACTCCCCCCACTGTCGCTAGATTACTGTAATGTACTTTATACAGGACTACCCTTGAAGTGTGCTTAGAAGTTAAAGCTATGTGCAAAATATGACAGCCAGACTGATGTCTAGTATGTACTTTGGAGATCACATATCACTTATCTTGTACCAACTGTGTGTTGTTGCTGTGTGCCTTCAAATCGTTTCTCACTTATGGTGACCCTAAGGTAATCCTATCCTGGGGTTTTCTGGGGCTGAGGGTGTGGGATGCACGCAAAGTCACCCAGTAGTTTTCCATGGCTGAGTGGGGAATTGAATCCTGGTCTCCAGGGTCACAGTCCAATGCCAAACCACCACGTCACAGGGGCTCCCTTTACCAATTGTACCAGCTTCATAGTTGCTTTAGAGCTCAGTTCTGGCTTTGACTTTACAATCCTTAAATGATGTCGGGCTGAGGGTGTCCAGAAGCCTGCCTCCTCCCCATCACACAACAGGCTAGGTTGTTAAGTTCATGAGACAGGACTTTCTCTGTAGGAGCATCTTGGTTGTGGAACTGCCTCCTGGGGGAACTCAGGGAGGATCCATCACCACTTAGCTTCTGGAAGGCTTCCATGTGACCTTTAGTCTTTAAAACCAAATTTCTCATGCTGTGTCATTTTAAAAAAACACTTTAAAGGTTTAAACCTTTAAAGAATAAAAAAGCAATTGCCAGGGCCTGGGAGGAGAAAGGCTCTATTAACACCTTTAAGACTAACTGAGCCTGAGCTTTTATGGGTATCAATTCACTTTTTCAGATGCAGTCCAGTAGTAAAGAAAAAGGCACCATGAAATGTTTGTAACATGTTCCTCTACCTTTTGAGAAATGAATGCTTCTGCCAGATGCCAAGGCTTTCATAAATAATTACCCCTAGAGGGCCCTCTTTGGCTATATGGATGCATTCAGAGAACGCCTCTTCAGAAATATGACAGTGAAATCACAGGACTATTCATATAGCATGACTATTGTCATCTGTGTATACATGCTTTCCCCTTGTCCTGCTATGGTCTGTGGGGGAATATGTTTTGCATGATCCCCCTTCTATGTTGTGTTTGAGCACTGGATTATGACCCTCGAGATCAGAGTTTGATTCCCTGCTTGGCCATGGAAACCCACTGGATGACCTTGGGCACATCACACACTTTCAGCCCCAGAAAACCCCATGATAGGTTCATCTTAGGGTCACCATAAATCAGAAATTACCTGAACACACACAACAGTAAAAACAACTCTGCTACCTGATATTGTCAACTTGATGGCAGTCAGGGGCACAACAGAAGAAGTGAGTGCTTAATCCGTATGGTGCATTTATAGTCTCAGTATAACCAACATACAGGACTGAAAACAAAATGTTAATACTCTCCAACTGCCCAAAGTTGGCCTGGACAGTCTTGAGATCATTCCACTGTTGACTGAACACATTTGTACCAGTTTTCATTTGTTAAATGTTGGAGAGTATGATATCATAATTTGGGTTTATAGTTTGATCTTACAGTTCAGGTTTCCAGGTTCTTCAGATTCTTCCTTCCTTCCTTCCTTCCTTCCTTCCTTCCTTCCTTCCTTCCTTCCTCCCTCCCTCCCTCCCTCCCTCTCTCTCTCTCCCAATTTTCTCTCTCTCTCTCTCTCTCTTTTAACTGATTTTTTGTTCTCCCTTCAATGATCTCTCAGCATCCTGGGGAAGCTGCCCACATTAATGGAGATTTATTTTTAAGAGTGGTGTTTTCTTGCTTGTTTTTTCTTCTGCCAGCCTTGAGGTTCTTCCCAGCCTGTTGACACCTTTCTCTTCTGAGTGACTGACACTAGCTGAGTTATCCAGAGAGCTGACACTTGGAGAATTGAGATTCCTACTAACATATATGAGGGGCGGGGCAGAAAAATGTTGTGCATATGTATGCATTGGGGAGGGGGTTTACACACACACACTTCTTAAGTAGGGGGCTACCCAGAGTGAGTTGGTCATGATGAGCGACAGCAGTGCTATTCAAAAGCCATGGTTCCTGGACTGGTGCTGCTTGTGAGCTGCTGGTTGATGGTGTGTTTCTGAGAAAGTAAGAAGCAGCTGTAGACAATGGACACAAATAAGGTACCAACTTTTGGCATATTAGGAAAAACTATGCCAATCCCCAGTCTCAGATAGCATGAGGAACAGTGAGAAGGGAATGTGCACCTTCTTCCTGCCACTGTTGGGAGAGTGAGAGAACAAGTGAGTGTCTTTATAATTTTTATCTCTCATGCTGTCTTTCCATCTTCCTTTTCTACCCATTCCACTCCATCACCACCTGCTTGTACTTGGCTTTCAGTGGGTTTTTTCTTTCTTTCTTTCTTTCTAAGAATTAGTCACTCTTCTGTGGTCACTGACCTGCTTGGGAGAGTCCCCCCTCTTTTCAGAGTTTTTTTTCCTTCAAAACATTTTGGTAAATCTTAGAAGGGACTTCTTCAGGAAGCCACCCAGAAGTCAGGGGCAGAATTCTCATTTTGAGCATTTGACTACATGAGCCCTAAAATATAAAGCAACTCCCAAAGACTGTTCCAATGTGATAGCAATTCAAAGACGTCAAACTATTTCCCCAAATCTCCTCTAAACAATAAAATATAATGTGCCTTCCAAAAATATTTTTCTCCCACAGATACTCTGGCTCAACTTTTCCTCCCCTTTCCAGCCCTTGGTGTAAATCCTACAGTTCTCTCCCTAGCACCCATCTCAAGATCTCCCTTTCCTTTTTTCCCTGTGATCCAGGCAAAACTGTTCACTTGGACCATTTCCGCATGGGGTGACGGAATTGCCCCGTGCTGCTACTTACCGGATCTTCTGGCTCCCCAGTGCGGTCTAGGCTGCTCTGGAGCAGTGCATGGTCGTAGATCTGCACTGCTCCAGCATCCAAAATGGCAGCTTCTGGTTGGTCGTGGGTCCTGACCAACCGCTGAAGTTCGCCAGCCTAAAGCCCGCCCTCCACAGATCGCAGGTTCGCATTGGTGCGAGCCTGCGAATCTGCACCAGAGAGCAGGCATGCAGTGGCGTGCTCCGGGCTTTTGAAAGACCGGAAAAATCAGGTCTTTCAAAAGCACGCTGGAGGACCACTTGGGGTCGTTCCGGAGCGGACTGAGGTGTGGATCTACAGTAAGTGGTCCTGACCCAGTCCGCTCCAAGGTGCAGGCGTCCTCTGTGGATGCTCTGCACCATTTTTATTACCCCATGTGGAAATGGCCTTGGTCTTTCTGCTCTTCTTCAAATCTGGTGCCCTCCTGCTCAAACTGGCCAGTGAGAACTGGCCTCTTCTTCCACTTCTCTTGTTAAAGAAAAGAGCAGACTGTTCTAAGGTTTTCTTTTTTCCTTTTGCTAGTAGTGTGCAACAGTTCATGAAAATCTTAATCTTCTCTTCTCTGACGCTACTGGCTGATTGGAGGGATAGCGGAGAGAAGCTGAGAGCCATTGTACTTTTATCGCTGTGCTTCAAGAGGAGCACTCTGTCAGGAAGCTAGCACCTGTGGTCCACAGCACATAGTATGTGTGATTATGGGATGCTACTATTAGCACTCCTTGCAGTTCATAGCACCTTGCTCGTGTGGCAGATGGAAGCCACACCAGTGAAATGTGTTTTGTCTTCACCCCATTAGGTTTACAGAGTGCAAGTTTTCATTTCAGATTCTGAATGAAATTAATTAGCAACAGTTGAGCAATTCTACCATTGATGTAGCTTCACTATATATGATGCTCCCCTCATAGGCTCATACCCTCCAACAGGGACACATGTGGTCAACCAGCATCAGAATATGATCAAAAGTTATTAATGAGGAAAAGCACACAAGCTAGGAAAGGCTGCAGCAGTTTGTTTTTGCCTGAACCTACTGAGAAGGACAAGGTTCCCCCCCTTCCCCTCTCTCTGCTGAGTTAATTGAATGCCAGGTACATCTGCACTTTGAATGCAATTTGTAGCAATTGAAGTAAACTGAGGACAAAATTGAAAAACTGAGAAAAGGAGAGAGAACTTGGGAGAGGATTAATCAGGAATACCCTTGCCAAATGAGGACATTCGGAGGACAGGCATATGAGACCCTGGGGAATACGTGATTTCCTCTGGGAAAGAACCTGTGTCTTGCTGATTCCTTCCTCTTAGTTGTTGTTTTGGCTACATATGCAACTGCAGAGATAGAATATTAGTGATGGGGGTGGCTAGTGGATTGGCCACAAAAGGGGTAGTGAACCCACCCTAGATTTTACCACAGTCTTTCTGCAACTGCTCTGATATGTTCAAGGCAGTTAACATCCAGCAATGTAAGAGGTCCTTTTGAGCAGCTGTAGGAGAAATCCAGAATGGATTCACCATCCCTGATCCAAAGGATCCACTAGTCATTCCTCTGAGGTGGGTCCCATTCACACTACATAGTTATAGTGCTATGATTCCATTTTAACTGCCATGGCTGAGTTGCATGGGGTTTGTAGTGTGTTGAGGCTAAACTCTCTGGCTGAGGATTCTAAATTCCCCTCCGTCTCAAGTGAAATTTCCAGCATTGCATAGGTTGTTGCCAAGGCAGATAAACTGGAATGTACCACTATAATGATGTAGTGTGAATGGGCCCCTGGAAAGCAGTATATGCAGCCCAGTCATATCTCTCCTCTGTTCCATTTTTGAACATGTCTTGCATAATGAGTCAGTTTTTCTATTTCCCAAACTTGCCCTATCTTGTCACCTTGCCACCTCATGAAATATTCTGTCCTCCTGGCAAGCCCAGTTTCAGTGGCTTGCCCATACTGTTTTGAAGAAGTGACTGAATTCATGGTCAATATCTTTTGATTCTGTGGTGCTTTTAAAGGCTAGCTTCATATCACATACAGTTCTGGGATCATTTTTTTTTCCAGACATGTATGTTTTTTTTTGTTTTCTTTCCTTTCTCCTCCTTCTCTTCCTCTTCTTTTTCTTTTAATGTATTGCAGCTGCTCCAGATGCACTCTGAAGTGAAGGTTCAGCATAAAAGGACAACAGTTTCACACTTTTTAAAAAAAATCCTTTCAGGCATCACAAGGTGTGCTTTCCCAAATTTCTTTTAGAATGGGGGGGTCCTTCTCTTTTTCTCAGCATTACAGAGATAGGCCATTTCTGCATGACATTCTTATAGTGCGATGATTCCACTTTCAACCTCCTATGGAATTCTGGGTTTGCTGTTTTGGGAGGGGCCAGGCGGTCCCTCCTGGAACTGCAAACCTTAGGATTCCATAGGAGGTTGAAAGTGGAATCATCGCATTATAAGAGTGTCGTGTGGAAATGTTCCTAGTTGGGGACAGTGACTCCAAGTGGGTGAAAATGTTAAGAAGCCACATTATTCCTTCACTTCAGATTTTAGCCTCCATGGACACCAATGGTAGAGTAGGGGATGAGTAGAATCAGCCCTTAATACTTACCAGTGGAACCACAGTAGTGGGTAGCCTACAAACAATATCAAAGAGGCTTTTCGCACCTTACCCGTTTGCGCGACTGGGGAGGGCGTCTCGTGTGAAAAGCCTCATCCGGAATGCTGCTGCTTCCCCGCTCCTTCATCCCGCAGGTCACTTCCTGGTAGTGCGACCGTTGCGCTAGCGCCCCACCCCTTTCTTCCACAGCGCAGTCTGGGAGCTGTAAGCTGTGCTGGGGGAGGAAGCGCAACCGGGCCGGCTTGTTCAGCACACCGCACACAGGTAAGTGCGCGAGAGCCCTGCGAGCATTGCGCGACCGTGCAGTATTTTCGGCTTAGAGCTGAAAATAAGAAAATACGTGCACGTCCCTCTTTAGGCTCCTGAGCATCGCGTGAATGGGAGTGTGTTGTATGGACCAACGCTCCCATTTACGCGATGCTCAAGGGGCCCTCGTGCAAAAAAAAACTGTGTGCGAAAAGGGCCAAAGTGTGATCACAATGGCAAAAATTATTAATGAGGAAGCTAAGTGATGCTGCAGCAATTTGCTTTTGCCTGAATCTATGAGGAAATGCAAGAGTCTGCCTTCTCCTCTCCCCCCTGCTGAGCTAGCTGACTTCAGACACCTTTTGTACTTTGAATTCAGTTAGAACCAAGCTGGTGACAAAGGAGGAAAGTGGAGGAAGAGAGGGAAACTGGGAAAGTGGAATAATAACACTGTTATAGTGCTATTATTCCACTTTCAACATCCTATGAAATCCTGCGGTTTGCAGATTAGGGAGGGGCATTTAGAATTCCCAGCCAGAGAGAGAGTGCGCTTTGGTCTCAGTATAATGCTATTTTGCACTATAACAGTGTAGTTATACACTGAGCCCTGGTGGCGCAGTGGTTAAATGCCAGTACTGCAAGCCACAAGGTTGTGAGTTCGATCCTGCCGGGTTCCAAGATTGACTCAGCCTTCCATCCTTCCGCAGGTCAGTAAAATGAGTAGCCAGCTTGTTGGGGACATGTATAGAAATGTATCAAAATACATGCTATTTGTAAGTTGTTCACCGCCTCGATCCATATGGAGAGGCGGGATGCAAATAAATAACAATAACAATAAATAGTGTGGAAAGGTCCAAGGACCTCACAACACTGTCTTAGGGTCTTTCCATGCCACACTGTTATAGTGCTGTTATTCCCCTTTCAACATCCTGTGGGAATTCTGGGGTTTGTAGTTTACTGAGGCCAAAGAGCCCTCTGGCTGAGAATTCTAAATGCCCCTCCCTAAACTGCAAACCCCGGGATTCCATAGGATGTGGAAAGTGGAATAATAACACAATAACAGTATACTGTGGAAAGCCTTGAAAAATTTTAAAAGCAGCTGAAAAGGTGGGGTAACAGAAGATTAATCGGGGCTGTCCTTGCCAAATCAGGAAATTTATAGAGAATGGTAGAGATCAGGTGAAAACCACTGCTGCTATAAAGGCTGGTAGATGTTCTACAATTGTTCTCTTGTTTTCTTACTTGATTTAGATACTTACTCTAAGGATTGTCCTTGTGTTCAAGTGTATGTATGATTGACAATAACTCATTCTAAGAGTGGTAAATGTGATCCCTTATGGCAAACATTCTCAGAATGGTACCTCTGAATGTGATGGCACAGCACCTCCAGTGGTCCCTAGCCCCTTCTCATTTATTTTTCTTAAATAGCTTATTCCTTTAAATAACTTGAGTGTCTGCAAAGCATTAGGTTTGCACCACCACCTCTGTAGGCCCAGAAGTATTCTTAGGAAAGAAGATGGCATGTAGGAGAGGTCAAGTACATTGTTTTACAGAACAGTGAGCCTCCTGCTAATCTGTTCTCAGGGTTTGGGGCAAGCTGTCCCTTAGCCTTACAATTTCCCTTTTCTGGAGCGTTTTGTGATCGGCTGCACCACAGCAGTCATTTCATGAGTGGGCAACGACTTTTCCTCCTCACAGTAGACTTTTGATGATGATGATGCCCATGATACTTCCTCAAAATTCTGAATGTGTCTCCATTCAGAGAATGTAGGGGTCCCCTGGAATGTACCTTTTATTATACTGATTAAATAAGCAAATACAATTGCATCTTAAAAGCAAACAATATTCCTCACGTCCTGACCACATTCAACTCCTTTCCATTTGAGAAGTAGTTCTACAGTGCCTGACAGCTTTAGCGTAGCAGCAACAGAATATAAACATGAGACGTGTCCCACATAAAGTATTGCGAAGTCACACTTAAAACGAAACACTGGCCTACGTTCAGATACTTTCAAATCTGCCTGTGGAACCCAAAGTAGATAAATGCCATTCGTGTCATTGTAACAGTAAACAACAGAACATGTGCCTCAAGAATCCCAGCTGCTAAATAATAAGAAACTCAGCAATATGTTGTAGTTTAAAGGAACTATCTTGTTTTTACTGCATTCAGACATGACAACAAATCATAGTAATCAGATGAAATGGGAGATGGTTTTTTTCCCTCCCAAATCCAGCTGGATGCTTTAATGTGTTTTCCTTGCCTGTAAGTGGAGCAGGGAAGGAGAGAAGAGGAGAACTTAAGGCTCCCAGCACTTGCGTAGCTAGAGCTTCTGCCACCCAGGGTGAACTGCCCTTGCCCCTCCAGCTATGTTGGGGAAAAACCCCTCTGGATGGCACTTAGCACCTTCTCTTCTTTTCTCCTGCCCTCTGTGGCTGCCCCACTGTCTTAAAGGGAGGACCCCCATAAAAAGGTCTTTCCCTCACTCTCCCATCCCTCCTGCATTCCTTTGGGGCCAGACTCGAAGAAGGGTCACAGTCCCCAAGGGAGGAGTCGAGGAAAAGCAGGGTCGGGGGGGTCACCAGAATGGATGGACCCACCGATGGAGGGTGGATGGACGGAAATAGGGCCTAGTGCCTTCCTCTTCCCCCCCTTTGCAACGATAATGACCCTCAGGAGTCTCCCCGTGACCCAGGCATGGAGGCAGCACATCAGAGGAAAGTGGGACAAGGGGGAAGAGGAGAAGGCAGTGGCCTGGTGTAGCTTTTCCCCTGGAGGGTGACTGAGAGGCCTCTGACTGCCGTGGCTAGAGGAGGTGGCCAGGAGTGGTTGGGCCTCCCAGGGAGCCCCCCCCACCGCCACTGCCGCCACTGTTGAAGAGGAAGCTGGCATTGCCACTGGAGTCTGTGTTTCAGTGCTGACCAGCCCCCTGCTGGGCATCCTACCCCCTCATTGGCTGCCCACTGTACGCTTCACAGGGGTCAATGAGGCTGCCCCATTGCCACCGCTGCTGCTCCTCCTGCCCCTTGTCCTGGTCTCTCTGTCCAAGGGAGCCATCACTGAGCAGGAAAAGGCTGGCTACCGCCGGACAGGCGGAGCCCCCCTGCCCGTTCACCCCTGCCCTCTCGCCTGCTCTGAGCCACACAGCTTCCCTTCCACTTGGTCTGGTGGGTGGAGCTGATCCACTGAGCCGCAGGCAGCTGGGCAGTCAGCCAAGCTGGTGGTTTCAGTTCCTGGTCCCAGGTGGGCTTAGATGGGATGGTGCCCAGGTGAGGCAAAGAGAGGGAGTTCTCAGGAGGGGCAACCGAGTTGCAACGCCCCCCAAAAAGTGCCACTCAGGGTGCACTGCCTCTGCTGCACCCCCCCCAATACTCCAGTGGCTCCCAGTGCATGTCCTCCTTCTTGTATCAACAAATCATGACTTACCATTACATCCGAACTGGGCCAACATTTAATCCGTTAATGACCTCCTTTGTAAAAGAAATGCTTTCCAAACAATCTCCCACTGGAGAAAAACACAAGAGGAATGACATCATGTGATAAGTACCAGCCTAAGATGCTGCCATTCTGCTGGAAGTGTGATTTGCCTGCCTCCTATGTAGTGCTATAGTAGTGCTATTTTGAGGTATTATAGGGAGTCAATCATGGTGGTCATCACCAAGGAACAAAGAGAATGGCATTGAATATTGCACTCGTCCAACAGTGAAATTTTCATCAGTCCCTGAAACGCAAAAGAAGGGAAGTAGTTTTCCCCAAATTGTTTGCCATGCTCAATCCAGCTCAGGTGCAGCTTTCAGAATTTCATTAGTCTGGCTTATCACAATGAGAAGCCTACTTATTAATTGTGCTTTTTCCTCTAAATTCCAAACCTGACATTGGATTGGATCCATACTTAGTCACATTAAGAGTAAATCCATAACTTGAGTCCCACTGATTTCAGTGAATTTCCTCTAAGCTTAACTAAGATGTGATCCAACTCATTATTTGCACTTTTCTATGGATCACAATCTGCCAATGTAAAAAGACTTTGCTAAAGGAGATCCATTGCCAGAGGCTTTGTTAACTTTGTTAACCTCTTGTAGACTAATACCCTTACCATTCCTGAACTCATGTGATCCAATAGTAACACTAGTAAAATTTGGAAGCAATCAGCTTTGACTAAGAATCTGAGCAGATCATAAGGTTCAGTCAGAGACAGAAGGTATAGTTGTATGCTACTGTTGGGCCTTCCAAAGCTAACAACTGACCATTGGGTACAGAGAATGCTGCCTAGATAGGCCTTTGGTAGGACAGCCCTCCTTAAGTTCTTATGCTGTCTCTTGCTCCCGAGTTCTCCTCTGAAGGTCTCCACAGACATTAACAAGCTACTGTATTAGGCTCGGGGTGCGGTAGTTTCAGGCATAGCAAATTAGAATTGGAAACGTAACTTGCAACTGTCTCTTATACATTTCATAGCATTGCTGATCAACCCAAAGCATCACTGAGACTGGGAGTAGAGTTAATGACTGCCTCTAGCTTCATATCTAGTTAGCCTTCAGGACTATTGATTTTGAGACACCCCTCCCATAGTCTTCAGGGGGGTTTTCTCCACTCCAAACTTAAAAATAAATAAATCAGGAAACTGGTGCTTGAAAGATAAGAAAACTCTTTTGAAAAGTGTTAGAATTTGAAGAAAAAAAAGAGAGAGAAAGAATCCCAGGGTAGGGATCTGAGAAAACCAGAGTTTTCTGAACTGGCTTTGAGAAGAAACAGTTTTAAAAGAGAACACTTCACAATCAACTTGTAGTAAATATATATTTCCTTATGGTTAAAAATGCTAGTTGATGTTGTTAAAAAGGGAGGGCAGGCTATATCAGACAGGATATATGTGGAATATATATTCCAGTGGGTGTAGTGGTTTGAATGTTGGACTATGATTCTGGAGACAAAGTTTAAATCCCTGCTTGGGCACATCACACTCTCTCAGCCTCAGAGAAAGCAAAGATTAGCCTCCTCTAGACAAATCCTGCCAAGAAAACCCTGTGATAGGGTCATCTTAGGATCTCCATAAGCTGGAAATGATTTGAAGGCACACAACAGACATATATAGAATAAGGATACTGATAGAGTTGTCTGCTCCTAGCTATAATTTACAATGTAACATACACTCCTCTTGCACTCCCAAGGGTGAGTGCTTGAGCAATGACATGAAAAAACAGCACTTGTTGGATTGCTGCCCTCTCCTCCTGAAATGTAGCTGTGTATAGGTGGGTATATATGTGTACAAGTACAATTAGAACTTTGTTTCTCTAACATCTCCACCCCAAAGGCAAGTAACAGGCAAATCAGTTTGTTTGTTTGTTTGTTTATGTTAAAATGCAGACATTAAAATGTTTATTCACAATATTATTATATACTGGTAGAAAAAGAAATTACAATTTAGAAATACGGTAACATTAGTCTTTTGTTGTTGTGGTGTGCTGGTGTTATACCACTAGTGTCTATGTGTCCAAAGTACAAGATTACAGATCTTTGCCCCAAGGAGCTTACACTCTAAAATTCTCCAAACACTTCACTTGTCAAACCAAGTTATCAATCTCTGTCTTAAGTTACAGAAAAAGCAACATAGGCCCTTTTCACATGGCATTTGCCAGGTGAAAGGGCCTCGGAGCATTGCGCAATTATGAAGAGCTGTCCACATAACGTCCTCGCAATTGCGCGACACTGCTGGGGCCGGCAGGCACTGATTGAGCACTATTTCATTTTCGGCTTCTAGCTGAAAATGGTGCACGATTGTGCATCGTTCCAGGGCCTCACATGCACTTACTGTGCGCACAGAACCTCTGGAGCCGCAGCACTCTCGCTTCCTGCCCCAGCACAACCTGGAAAAATCCCAGGCTGTGCTGTGGAAGGAAGAGGAGGAGCTCTTACGCTGCCTGCTCACCAGGAGGCAGCAGCTGCGGAGGCGAAGCAGCGGGGATGCACAAGCCTCTCAGAAGAGGCTGCTCGCACAATTCCCGCACCCCAGCACTGTGAAAAGGTAAGGTGCGAAAAGGGCCATAGTCTGAATGAAATGCATTCATACTAGTGCTGGCAATATTTCTGATATGGGAGATACGTTGCATTTCTGCAGCATAATTCATGTTTACAAGCCTGAGAAATCCCCAAATATGCCTCTGGTGTAAGTGAAGAATATTGTTAGATGACAATTCCCAGTTTCCTTCACCATCAACTATGCAGGGCAGGGCTGAGGGGAGCTGCTAAGCTGGTGTAGATTCTGTCAGAGATGGTTTGACCAAACCTCTAGAAAAATACTTTCTAAAGTCAGTGTAAAGGTCATGTTGCTTTAATTGCTTTAACTGTTAAGTGCACCTGGGGAAAGGAATGTGGCTCAACCTGAGTTTGTATTGAGTCAGGCTGATGAGCACCAGGTGCAGACAATACAAGGGTTGGCCAGGATTGGCTAGGTGTCTGTATAAAGGTAGCACAAACCCAGCCAACACTGTACAGATTGCCTGCCTGCTGTGGGCTGTGCTGATGAGAGCAAGCTTAATATGCTGGATTGCCACCTGGGCATTGTAAATATTGTATATAAAGAATAAAAGAGCCTCCATATTGGAAGATTGCAACTTGGAGTTGGTGAGTGTTACTGGCTTAGTGCTTGTGCTGCTAATGGTGTTCTCTGCTGCTAGGCACACTTCCATAGCTGTGTGTAGCTATCTCTGCTAATCTATAAGGAGTTTTTCCTTGACTGGCTATTTTTGCCTTTCCCCCTTTTGTTTTTGGGGGACAGATTCTGTCTGTCTTCCAGAGAAGAGAACAATGGCTGTTGACATCTCACAAGGCAGGAGAAAAATACTAGAGGGCAATCTCAAGAAACAGTGCCACTGTACCAGTGAGGAATTAAATTATACTTTACCACAAATTCTATCTTGTTAAACATTTCAAATGTTAAATTTAGGCAAGTTTAAATAAAACACCCCTTATCTAAAGTGAAAAATAGGAATCTAAACACATGGTACATAATTTGTCAGTGCAAGCTTGTTCAACATTTTCTGCAGGATTAGCAGCCCTTTAACATGACAAAATTATAGCATTATGATTCCACTTTTATTGCCATAACTGCATCCTCTGGAATGCTGGGCTTTGTAGTTTGGTCAGAGGCACCAGAAGAGCTCCCTGTCTGAGGATTCTGAATGGCCCTCCCCCTACACTGCCAATCCCAGGATTCTGGAGGATGGAACCATGGCAGTTAAAGTGGAATCATAGTGTGATAATTGTGTAGTGTCAAAAGGAGCCAGGCTTGATCAGGGGTTCTGGAATGAATGTGCCAAGAGAGCTACCTCAGCCTTGCCTACCTCTTTGAAAGAAGGTGATTCAAGGGACAGTAATCTTCAGGACAATCTACACAACAAAACTTGGCTAATGTCCATGTCATGGGAAGATTACTTTGGTATCCTGTGTGATTCCTGCAGATATACGGGACTGTTCTACCTGAACCCATATAGCATGAGCAGCTATGCAGCCATTCTAGAAATGACTGTTTAAACCGAAATCTTCCTCCACTAGTCTAAGGGCTGGACACTTCCAGGTTCTGAAAGAAAGTTAGACTTTTAGTTTTCAAAATGTGCATCTGTATGATTCCAGAATGTGGATCAATATCATTGCTAAGAAATGAAACAATTAGATGAAAGAGTAACCAGAATGAACCTGATTTTCCTACCTAAGCTGACATCAGTTCTGCTCATGAGGCTGGAATTGCATTCATTTCAATAGTACTAGGTACAAAGTAGAGCTTGTGTGGGATTTAGCTCTATCTCTACCTAGTAAATAATAGGATAATGAACAACATACATATATGCTTAAATTGATATGGGCATTATTCCTTTAACAGATACCAGAGCCACCACATCCATGCAAAAACAAAAGTGTGTGTGTGTGTGTAGGGATAGTCTTCTACATCACAAAAAAGAAGAGCACTTCAACATGTTTCACTGTTACCCAAAACTAACAAGATGTATCTGTGAAATGAAACAACCAGGTCAGATAAGACTTGAACAAGTAAATAAAAACATTTCCTGTGTTCTAGAAACTACTATGAAACATTGTCCAAAATGTATCCAAGGACATTTTTTTTCTTTATCTGCCTCCATTGGCTAAATTTATACCTTTTAACACACGGTGGGGGCTTTCCCCCTTTTCTCTCTGCTTTGCTGTTCGTGCATGCTTAGTAAAAGATTCTAGAGGAAGCCGCTGTTTACTTTGCATGTTGTTTACAAGCATACACAGCTACAACAGGATTGGCTAGAGGAGGATCCCATTTTTTCTGCAGTTATAGTTTCATTTTAGTGTTTACTAAGGGCACACTGCTGCAGTCAGTATTTCTCCAGCCCCTTCATCATCTTTCCATATCAATGCTGCTTAAAAACCTTCCGGTTAGACAGGGGACAAGTAAGAAAAGGGGGGCTGGGCAGATGTAAAAAGAGTTTGTAAAAAGGAGCTTCTTTGTCAGAGGGTTTGTTAAGTGAAATATGCCTGTTATTTAGGCTGAGAACTAGCATAATGCCCCAGCAGATTTCAGAAATATAGTCATTTATTTTGAAGAATTATATCCTGACTTTCTTCCATCCTGATACTCAGAGCAGTATACTTAATTGTCCTGGGCAATCTCCCATCCAGCCCCTGAACCTGTTACTTAAAAAAAAAAAGCCATCTAATTGTGAATAGTTGATATAGAAAGAGGCAGGGGGAGGAAATTCCACACAGGACTGTGGTGGGAACAGGGTGAAATGAGGAGGAAGGCAGTACTGGTGGTGTGAAACAGGGTCCAGGACCCAACTATGTTGCAACTGTTTTTGTCTTTGGGGCAAAGGAGCTCCAAATCTCATATTTTTTTTATCTAGTAAGAGCAGGATTGGTGCGCACCAGCTGCACTCACAACAGACTGACCACAAAGTATGCAGCAAAATGGCCTGAACATCCATACTAAATGCTGCAAGTGGCCTGACAGTTGTTAGTGCAGCCGGTGTCCTCACTTCCTGCTGTCAGCTCTACAGACCCAAGTGACTGAGGCAAGTAGCACATGAGGAATGTCTATATAAAGCTCACCTCAAGTGTTTTGAGAGAAGGTCATGAATGTTCTGGGTTTCCATGAGATCTCTAGCTTCCCATTTTGTAGGAGCCAGGAACACTTGTGAGAGTCCCTCCTCTCATGTGAGATAAATAAGCCTGCCTCATATGTATTGGTCAGTTCTGAGTTAGCCTGGCAAAAGAGAGGGCAATCTGATATTGTTGTTTGAAAAACTTGGCAACCCTAGCTGGGGGCCTGAAAATTTTTTACCTGGCACCCAAATCTGCTCTCAGGGTCTTCAGTATCTTTCCTGCCACCTTTCCCTGCCCAAGCCCTGTGATATGCTAGCTCCTTTTTTTCAGGCTTAGTGTGGCCCTGTGAACCAGATCTTTGTACAGAGAAATGGGCCAAGAATTACCCTGCTATGTGATGTCATATCCCTTTGGGTCTTTAGCTCATACAGTTTCAATGATGCCACAGTTTTAGAGGTACATTCCATGTTGTGCTGCTGACAGGATGTTCGCCTTATCATTTGCCTGAATCTACGCCTGAATGAATCTGCTTGCAGACATGCCTGGACATGAGTGATCTATGTGGGGTAGGCCTCCTCCTCCTCATCTGGGGTGATTTATGACAAACAGTTGCCTTTTCAAGGGTAGGCAACCTATGCTTAACTCTCCTTCATCCAGTCCTATAAAACACTGAGCTTAATTTGTTAATTTGTTAATTTGTTAATTTGTTAATTTGTTAATTTGTTAATTTGTTAATTTGTTAATTTGTTAATTTGTTAATTTGTTAATTTGTTAATTTGTTAATTTGTTTTTTATGTCTGAAATCTCTCTATACCACTGCTCCTCAAACCCAGTTCTGCAGTGGTGCACAGCAAAGCAGGTAATAACATATTTAAAACCTAATGCAATACTACAAAAAAATTCAGAAAACCACAATAAAAGGCAGTAATTTGTTTGTAAAGGTAGAGTGAGGGACTACATGTTTAAATGTCTGCAGAAATGAAAGATCCTTAATCTTGCACTGAAAAGCAGGTTCTAGACATTAAGGAAGGTATTCCAAATTGTTGCATGATCACCAAAAAAAGCCGTTTCCTTGCGCTTTCACAGCCTCAATAAGGAAGGCACTTGGAATAGGGACTTAGAGAAGGATCTTAAGATATATAGATTTTATGTTCCAGAAAACAAGACAGTGGCTATTAATTAACATATATCATAATGTTACTGCAGTCCAGGCCTACCCAGAGATAGCATTCGATATTTCCTTGATATCAAATGATTCGGCTTTCCTCTGCCACCCCCGCTCCACGTGTTTGTGAGGCCTCTGGACAAGCACATAAACAGGCACGGCCGATAATTGCTGGACATTCCATTCTCCACTAAGGCAAGCCAGATACAGCCAGGTCGTCACTTCAGGGACCTCTCTGGCAAACACCTCATTGCATATGCGCGATACTAACAAAGGCTCCCTGCCCCGAGCAGGCAACCTGACAAAGTTGTACTAAGCGCTCCGCATTTGCATACTGGCTACACTATCGTTAATTCATCTCTAAGTCAATCATGCTAAATTCTGACCTTTCCAAAGCTTTGTCCTGCTCCTAAATCACATTGCTCTCACTGAGTAAGGTATGGCCTGCAGTCACAATTCACCCTATAAAAACCCCTGATTCCGAGACCTTCCTCGGATCACTCCTGAGTTCCAGACCGCCTTGCTGCCGCTTTGCCTGGCGAGCCTTCCCCTCAGTTCTGGTAACTGAGACTGCTCAACCCCAGATCTCTCGGACCGCTCGGCCACACCGAGCTTCTTCATCACACCCCAACTTCGCTGTCAAGGTCCAGGACTGCGAGACAGGTGTTGTATCACCCATTTCCCTCTAAAAATCCCTATTTCAAGTCAATTTCTGATTCTTTAGTTAGCTGTGTGACTGTGGTATCGTTAGTACTTGTCTGTACTCAATAAAACATCATTCTTGCTACTTTAACCCGTCTGACTGCTTGACTGACCTGACCCCGTAGATGCTGGGTTGCAAGATCCTGCTAAGTTACTCTGCCTCTCGCTAGCTCTAGTGAGTGCTCCAGCTAATTTTCCCCAAAGTCATGTTGTTGTTTGGTTATTTAGGTGTCCCTCCTGGGACCCCCAGAGATCAGGGTAACAATAAGCTAGAAGGAAGAACATTGTTTGTTTTTCTTCTCTTTTTCTCTGTGGGACCCAGGGTGGATTGCAATGTAGATTAAAACTAAATGCAACTAATATCAAGTGAACAAAAAAACACAAATATGTTGTTTGGTTATTTAGGTGTCCCTCCTGGGACCCCCAGAGATCAGGGTAACAATAAGCTAGAAGGAAGAACATTGTTTGTTTTTCTTCTCTTTTTCTCTGTGGGACCCAGGGTGGATTGCAATGTAGATTAAAACTAAATGCAACTAATATCAAGTGAACAAAAAAACACAAATAAACTTTCATATATATGTTCTAAAGTAGAGATGAACCAAACGAATCCTTGAATCCTGGGTAAGGATTCGAGATTCCTGAATCTGAATCCCTGTGCCAAAATAGGCAAACCAAATCTTTCGAATCCGCCAACTAAATGGATTGTTGGAGACCGAGACACCTGGAGACCAGGACGTCTGAAAACCTGGGAGACCAGACATACAAAGGAAGATAGTAAGTAGGTGAGGTTTTCCCTTTGCTAACAATTTCAAAAATTACGTCTGGGCTTGTATTCTAAGATATTTAAATAGAACACTTAATATTTAAGTTCAGTACTTGACTGGAAGCTACAGGCTTAAGATTTCAAGGACAGTTGAAACATTTCTTTGCATAGCTCCCTGCAAACCTCTTTCAGACACAATTCTGGGATTTGGAGTTTGACAAGCTGTCACAGCCTTCTCTGCCAAAGTGTGCTGGCGCATCATCAAACTACAAACCCCAGGATGCCAGAAGTAGCTATGCAAAGAAAAGCCAGTTTTGACTGGATTATTTCTCTACTGTAATATCCACATTAATCCACATTTTCCTGCCTGTGTAGAAAGGGCCTTCATGTCATTTTCAATCTGGGGAGATCCTGAGGCAAAACTATGACAAGTGTATTGGCCAGATTTCTTCACAGGGAGGTTTGCCTTTGACCCGGCTTCTGCTAAGGCTGAGAGAGTGTGTCTTGCCCAAGATTACCCTTCTTTCCCTTGCTTTTTAAACTCTTTTTAAAAAAAGGATTCAAAAGATTTGAGATTTGTGAGATTTGTGGATTCTCAGAAGCTTCCAGGGATACGGATTCGGAAAATTCTGGATTTGGCCCATCCCTATTTTAAAGCAATTAAAACATAACCAATGAGAAAAGGTACAAACCTTTGAAACCTTTCAGCAACAAGCCATTAACAGCCAAAAGCCTGCCTGATTTGAAAATGTCTTTGCCTGCTGGTGAAAGGAGAGTGGAGAGACCAGCCTAACCTCTTGAGGGAGAGAGTTCCACAGACTAGAAGCAGCCACTGAAAAAAGTCCTTTCCTGTGCCTCAAATGACCCAGTGATGATGATGAGACCAAGATAAACCTTTTTCCTGAATATATGAAATTTTGTTCAGAGTCATATGGGGAGACAGACAGAAACTAAACTGTTCAGAGCTTATAGGTCATAACATGTTCTTGTGTGCCTTCAACTCATTTCCAATTTTTTTATTTTTTATTTTATTTATTTATTTATTTGTATCCCGCCTCTCCATATGGATCGAGGCGGTGAACAACTTACAAATAGCATGTATTTTGATACATTTCTTATACATGCCCCCAACAAGCTGGGTACTCATTTTACCGACCTGCGAAGGATGGAAGGCTGAGTCAACCTTGGAGCCCGGCAGGATTGAACTCACAACCTTGTGGCTTGCAGTACTGGCATTTAACCACTGCGCCACCAGGGCAACCCTAAGGTGAGCCTATCATGGGGCTTTCCAGGGCTGAGGCTGTGTGACACGCCCAAGGTCTCCCAGTGGATTTCCATGACTGAATAGAGAATTGAACCGTGGCCACATTCCTTGCCAAGGCACATGTATTAAGGAATCCCCTATGCAGTTAGAGAGATGCCAACCTCATTCTGGGTTGACCGACTGCACCCTGCCCATGAACACTGGGTACCCACCCAACCAGTTATTAAATGAATGTTCCACTGTTTCTCCTTTCCCTAATTTTCCATTTTGCCTGACTTGGGCATGTACCCCTTTTTGCCTTTCTGATTAAGAAAACCATTCAATATTCTTTCCCAGATCTTTTGGGGCAAGTGGATGCTCTGATTATTCTTGTGATCATTGAAGGTGGGAGATGATGCTACCATCTTTATCTCCTCCCTGTCCCATACCCTCCTGGGACCCTTGACTGACCAGTCCCCTCTTTTTCTGTCCTTCTAAGTGACCAAATTGAAAGACCTGGGACATGTGTGGCAGCCCTTCAGTTATTACTCCTTTCCTGACATTCATCTTCCAAAGACCCACCCATTGATCAAACGCTGTCTGAGTCCTTCTTGGGGCTAGAATTCCTGCACCTCCTAGGTCCTTTCTGCTTACTTGTACATTCCTTGCATGCTGGTTCCTCCTCTTGAGTCTGCAGTGCTGGTACTGCTGCTGCTGAAATGTAAATGTGGCCTGGGCTGCCCCTACACTTTCTGGCCTGGTTGTTGATGGTCTACCATCTTTTAACTATCATGAAGAGTTGTGCCTGGCAGACTAACTGCTGATGCTGCCTGGGACTCTAGCTGCTCCACTTTCTCCACCAACTTTTCCAGTGTCTAGGATAAGGCTTCTAGCACCAAAATGCATTGGATCTCACTTAGGAGCTTGTGGGCTGTGAGGTCTCTGTATTGGTGGTGCCCTTCTTCCAACTTCATGCTGGCGTGAGATCTGCCCATGCCTGCTTGGCAGTGATTGCTGCTGCGTCTTTTGAATCTTCTTGGGTGGCATTGCTTCAATCAAGAGAAAGACATGAGATGAGAACCCACAATAGCTTACCTACATGAATAATCACTGCTGATGAGATAATGTGCTCAAAGTGTTTCAGGGTCTGTTTCAGCTATCTTACATTGTTGATGTTGAAATTGAATGTTGTGGCACATTGTGATCTATACAATCAAAGTCTATAATCTATAAATGTAGGCTGATTCCTTTGAGTGCTCCACTATCCAGTGTATGTTTGCAATCTGATCCCTAAATGCATCTTTGGATAGCTGGCATTTCTCACTCCCTATATGGTAAAAGTTTTTGTTGTAGAATTTTGGCTTTGCTTACATGGGCAATCAATGCAATGCCCCTGTGATTAGTGCAAACCCTGGTGTCTGCTTTCTTGGGGACTGGAAATATTTCCAATCTGTGGGCCATTATTTTGTTTTCCATATCTGTTGGTAGATTTTAGTTAAAACTAGAGTAGATTCTGTCTCAGTTTTACTTCCGGTATGGCACCTGGGTGAGGACCCCCAGATATCATTTTGATATCATCTAATTTGGCCCTAGCTGGACCTGCTCTCAGTCACCTCACTCCACGTGTTTGTGAGTTCACTGACAGTTAATTGCTTTCACATTCCAATCTCTTTTGAGGCCAGCAGTCTAAAGCTTTGCCCCAGCTTCAGGGAACTTTCACGCGCAAAATCACAATAGCTGCGTAGCTCTCAGCAGAGCTAGCCCAGTAAACAAGGCATTTACACTATTGTCATCAAGAGTTAAGCTCATCATGTTAAGTTTGACCTTTCGGAATCCTTTGTCCAGTGCCAAAACTCCCTTTTGTTCTCACCTGGCTTGCCATAGCCAGTAGGCACAAACTCTCCTATAAAAACCCCTCCCTTTCAAACAGTCTTCGGACTATTTGGACTGCCATCTTGCCCTGTAGCTGGTTTGTCTAAAGAACTCCCCTCAGCCCGTCATGCTGAGCTTTCTCATTCGGAACCTCATCTATCTTCTGCCAGGACAACGAAACCAGGTCATATTACCCATTTTTACGCTTTTCCCCTTCTGCTTCCAGTTAGATAGAGTGCGTGCTATGTTTATTTGCTGTTGTCTTTCAATAAAATTGTTATTTTGCTACTTTTAAACCTGTGTGCCCATTCCCTGACCCGAAGCCGTAGACATAGGGGTTGAAGATCCCCGCAAGTTACCCTGCCTCTCGCTAGCCAAAACAGTGTTCAAGCTAATTTTCCCCAATTTGGTATTTTTGATTGGCAAGTGGGTGCCCCTCCAGGGACCCCCCAATTCTCAGGGTAATATCAGTAACTTGAAGCAGCTCTATTGGTATGCTGCCTGTTCCTGGTGATTTATTTCTCCTAAGTGTCCTGAGTGCAGCTTCCACTTCATTTTCTGACATTGTAGATTCTTCTTCCAATGGTTCTTCCTTGAATGAATAAGCCCTCCTTTCATGTCTTTGATAATAGTTCTTCAGGGAATTGTTTCTATAACTTTTTTATTTGTACTTGGTCATTAATGTGTTCCCGTGCTGGTCATCTAGCATTTCCACTCTTGGGTCATTTCTGCACTTGACTGTTATAGCACTATTATTCCACTTTGAGGCCCCTCCCTAAACTGCAAACCCCAGGATTCCATAGGATGTTGAAAGTGGAATAATAGCACTATAACAGTCTAGTGAGGAAATGGCCTTGGTTCAAATTTCTCTGATTTCTCAGATCTCGTGGAACAGGACTCTTGTTCTTTCTTTTTGGTTCTTATCTTGAATTTCTCTGCAATGTACCTCTCATTACCTCTGCTTACAAGTTGCTGAACAGTTGTTTTCAGGGTTCTGATCCTATTTCTTTCACCTCTTACTTTTGCTTCTTATCTGTGCTGGACTCCTTTTCCATCTTCTATCTTCTTTCTATATTGGCCATCATATGATGCCTTGCTTGAAGAATGTGTTTGTGATGAACAAACTGTTAGACTTGCAAAAATTTAATCAGTTGGTCTCTAGCTTTATTCCTTGATCTAGGCAAAATTTTCCTACAATCTTTGATTCTGCTGTTTTCTACTTTTGCATTCTAACCACTTATGATTAACAAAGAGTTCTGTTTTTGCATGTGGTCAATTTCCTCCTGGACTCCAGAATAGAATCTTTCAATTTCTTCTTCTTCTGCCTCTGTAGCTGGAGCATAAACTTGGAATTATGGTTATATTGGTAGGTCTTCTGGAAGTCTTAGTGACATAATTCAGTCAGATGTCATCTTATATCTTTCTCTACATCTCTCCTCACTATTAACACTACCCCATTTCTTTTTAGATTTTTATTTCCTGAATAAAACACTGTGTAATTATTTGACTCAAAATGTCCCCTACCTGTCCACTTTAGCTTGCTCACACCAAGTATGGCAATGTCTATATGTTCCATACCTTGTTTTACTATGTTCATATAGTAAATATATCTTGGATATAAAATAGCATTTTCCAATGACTAAATATTTTAAAAAGGCAGTTTCTCCAAATTAGGTTCTCTCTCTGGAGAAAGGCAATTGGAATCCTCCTCAATATTTAAATTGCAAGTGACTAATCCACATTCTACATGATTATCTGAAGAGAAAGACAACATTACTAGCAAAGCACATGGGTAAGAATGTTTGGCTTGGACCACAGAAAGCTGGGCTGAGATACTAAGTTCACTGGATGGTCTTCAGTCAGTCACCATCTTTCAGGATATACTGGAAGTAGACTGAAAGTAGGTTGAAATTTACTATACTGGTAGATCTCTGGATGACTTCCAACTGTTTATCAATAGCAACACAAAAAGAATGTTGTTGTATTCATACTGATGAGAATATACTAGCCATTCTGTTACCCTGTATGTTGGGGGTCCTGGGAGGGGTGCCCAAATAACCAAACAACAACACAAGATGGGGAAATTAAGCTCGAGCACTCTCTTAAGCTAACGAGAGGCAGGGTAACTTTAGCTAGGATCTTTTACCCTATGTCTACGGCTTCAGGTCAGAGAGCATAGTCAGAAAAGGTTTTAAAATCATAAAAATAACATTCATTGAGGACAAACTACATAAAAGACACCACATGCACACAGCTAACTAGAAATAGAAATGGAGAGCTTTTGGGGAATGGGTAATATGACACCTGGTCTTGTAGTCCTGGAGAGGAGAGGCAGTTGTGGGGAAGAAAGCTCAGCACGATTTTGCTGAGGGGAGCTCACTGGACAAACCGACAGCAAAGCAGGATGGAAGTCCAAAGTAGTCCAAGCAGTCCTGAAAGTGGGGACTTTTTATAGGGTGGATTGTACCTACAGGCCATGCCATGCTCGGTGAGAACAAAGGAATTTTGGAGCTGGACAAAGGAGTTGGAAAAGGTCAGGTTTTACATGATTAGCTTAGCGCTTGATGACAATAGTATGGCCAGTATGCTGATGGCCCAACATAAAGGAATGGCTCGGCATTCGGGCGTGCGTCTTTGTGTAGATTCGCGCTGAGCAAGGCTGGTTTGCAAGAAGGTTTTTCCCTGAAGCATCGGAGAGGCTTAAGTTGCCTGCCTAAATGAGGTTTGGAGGGTACAACCATTAACGGCCACGCCCAATACATGCTTGTCCGGTGGACCTCTGCAAACACATGGAGTAGGGTGGCAGAGAAAGGTCAAGCAAAGGCCAAATTATTTGATATCAAAAGGATATCTAGTGCTCTCACCAGACAGATCATAACCGTAGTAACAACCCCTCCAGAGGCTAACAGAGTTGAACACTGATCCAGCTAAAATGTTGTGGGGCCTTCATTTTCAGAAAGGCAGGCAGTCTTCCCTATGGAAAACACCCAAAGCAGAGTTGTGTGTGAAAGGGGGAGAGAGAGGTGGGTTGAATGAGTGACAGGTCCACCTTTGAATCCATGGGATGTTTTACCAGATGAACTGCAACAGCCTGCCTTTGAGGATGGGTGTGACTTAATTAAAATACCCAGGGGCTTTCACTTTCCTCTCAGTTCACTATGCTGCTCTATAGTGGTCAGAAGTGCATTCAGATCAGTGTTGGGTTGCATGGGATGAGTCAGCATGGCATGCTGTGGCTAAAAGTTCTGTCTTTTGTTTATTCTTTCCTTCTTTTTTGATGCAAGAATTCCTACAGTGAAAAACACCTTACTTTTATTAATCAGACCTTTAACTTTGCTGTGTTTAGTTTTATTATTTGAATAATATTTGAAGGGATGCCATGTAGAGGAGGGAGTGGGCTTGTTTTCTGCTGCTCCAGAGACCAGGACAAGGAGCAATGGATTCAAGCTGCAGGAAAGGAGATTCCACCTGAACCTCAGGAAGAACTTCCTGACAGTCAGGGCTGTCCGGCAGTGGAATCTGCTGCCTCAGAGTGTTGTGGAGTCTCCTTCCTTGGAGGCTTTTAAGCAGAGACTTGATGGCCATCTGTCAGGAGTGTTTTGAGGGTGTTCCTGCATGGCAGGGGGTTGGACTGGATGGCCTGTGTGGTCTCTTCCAACTCTACATTTCTGTGATTATTCATGTATGTAGAATTTATTCATTAAGCAGTGGTTCAATTTTGCCTTCCCTAGGAAAGATAAACTCTCTCTCTCTCTTTGTTCTATGCAACAGAAATCTCTCTCTCTCTCTTCGTTTTATGCAACAGAAATTTGACAGTGCTTCTTTTGTCCTAATGTTCACTATTTTAAAAGAAGCCTTAAACTGGATTTCAAACATTACAGTTTCTTAGTCCCTGCACCCAATGGCATAGCAAGAGCTTTTGCCGCCGGGGAGGTGGGTCTCTGAGTTTGCCGCCCCCTCAATACAATTAAGGTGGCTTTAAAAATGAAAGGACAGCACCTGGCCTCCAAATTTACTAACTCCCACTCCTTCCACTGTGCAACTTCTCTGGATGCTAATTTCCATCACTCCACCATTACCAGGCCCCCTCATTCTACCCCATTCCTTCACATTTCCAAAATCTGAAATTCCTGTTTGTGCATAGATCATCGACTATCCTTGCAGTTTCCTTCCTACCTGGAATGGCTTGTTCTATGACACATCAAGAATTGAGGTTTTTAAAGGCTTTCCTTCCTTTTCCTTCCTTCCTTGTGAATTTTCTGCCTAGTTCTTCCCTTTGCTGTTAGGATGGTTGGGTCTGGATCTCAAAGTGAGAGAAGAAAAGCAGGGAGGGAAAAGAGGGATGATGTAAAGGAAAAATAAGGAGATAGGGAGGAAAGAGGAAGGGGGATATAAGAAATGAAGGAGTGAAAAGGGAAGAAAAAAGGAAAGGGAAAACAAAAACAAAGAGGGAGGGGTTTTGGTGGAGCAGGGCGCAAGAGGGAAAGCAAAGAGTAAGAGGGTGGGAAAGAGAGAGGAAGGAAGTAGAGAGACAGGGGAAGGTAGAGGGAAAGGAGAGGAAAGGGGGAAAGGAAGAGGGGAATGGGGAAATGAAAAAAAGGTTTAAAGGAAGGAGCAGTGAAGAGAGGAGGCAAAGTAAGGCAAACTGGAGGCAGAGCTGGGAAGAGTAGACCTTAAGCGCTTTTGTTCCTTTCCGCTTCAGCGCTCAACCTGGATTTTCCCAATCTAAACTCTTGCCCTTGCTTCTTCGGTTGGCAGGTCAAAGTTGCCCTCCTGAGCTGCCCTGCTTCTTATTTTTGGATTTTAAAAAAATGGGGGGGGATTGAATGCAGCCTGTGATTTTGGCTGGCGAAAAACAAGCGTGGCAAGTCATGGCTCCTAGTCTCTCTCTTCTCTCTGTCTCCCTTTCCTTCTCCCAAATTTACTTTAATTTTAAGAGGGAGAAGGTCAGAGAGAACTTTCTGGGTCGTGAGAGGTTGTGAAATTGAGGCAAGAGGGAGGGCTGGTGGCGAGGGAGGGGAGGCCGCGTCATGTACCAAAAGGGAAAGGCAGATGGGGAAATGTTGGTAGATTATGGAGGGGGGGCATTTGATTTGGGATGCCACAGTGCCACCCCCCAAAAAGTGCCACCCCCCAAAAAGTGCCACCCCCCAAAAAGTGCCACCCCCCAAAAAGTGCCACCCAGGGCGGACTACCCTCATTGCTCCCCCTCCGTCCACCATTGCCTGCACCTATTCTCTGAAACTTTGTACCTCTCTGATATGAAGAAATTTCTATTACTTGTGCCATTTTTGCTCAAATTGTCCACAAAAAGGGGAGGGTGGAGAGGAAAGGAAGTAAGAGTTCCACATTTTGGAATCCGTTCCCATAAATTAAATTAAACATTTTTGATGCCTACAAAATGGGAAAAAAGTATCTAACAAAAAACTCCCTGAAAGTATTTTTCTGAGGTGTAGAAGGTATAATCCCCTCCTGAGAGATTATTATACATATAGATATCTTCTAGTTCTGCCAAGATTTTTTTCCCCACAGATCTATTACTCCCAAGCAGAATTTTTCCTCCTGTTGCATGAACAGAGCCAATAATCCATACATGGGGGGGGCGGGATCTAGTGTCTTTTATTAGCTCAAGCAAGTAAGGTACCCAGAAATAGCTTTCCAAAGAGGGTGCCTCAAACAAAGCCATCAGCAAGCATTTATATGTTTATATATGTTGATCAGCAACTTTCTAAAACTATCTCACAAGCTACATTACAATTATGTAGGTCAGGCAAGCATCAGGTGTCTGGAGAGTGCATATTTTTCAGATCAAGCATCGCCATCAAAATGTCTGCATATTTTTCAAGTCAAGCATCTCCAACAAGCAGAGAGGGTCAATTAACATACTAAATTCTCCTCTTTGCACATAATTTTTATCATTTAAATGAGCTATAGTTGCTAAAGTTTAAGATACTCTCTTTGTTCTATGCCTTATCTATATGCTGCATTCTCTCTAAGTAGCAAATTGTCTGGTACTCCCCATTTGTCTTCAAGGCCATTTGTCTGGCCTCTCAGTGTCAGAGAACAGAGCAAGCGAACTGTTCCTTGAAACATCAAAGGAAGCAGGCAGCAGGCAGCTTTAAATTTCAGTGATTTTCTTACTTTTACAGCATAACTATATGCCCCAATATACAGGTTTCTCTATCAGTTCCCCCCTCTGAGACTTTACATGTGGAGTCTCCCCAAATCATGTCCCACATTTCTTTAGATCTCTTAGGGACACAAAGAGCCCAACATCCTGACATTTCTCAGCGTCTCTCACGCCTTGTTTCTTTTTAATAATAATTTTATTCAAATTCAGATATAAAACAAACAATTGTAAGTGTAATTTACATGAATTATTATTGATCTTCCACACTGATCTAGATTTCATTTTCAATATCTCTTAACATACTTATATTATTGTACCACATTTTACTGCTAATATTACATGTTGGTTCTTGCATTTCCATCTCCTCATTCCAGCTTCATGATATATATCCAGTAGCCCTCTTATTAATTACTCATGCCTTATTTAATCATTAATCACGCCTTGTTTCAAAACCATCACTTTGCAATTATCTATACATGTTCTACAAGCGGAGATATACAAAAGCATGCATTGTATGAATAAACAGACTAATGTTACAATAAGCACCATTAGAATCAGATGTATAATAATTTGTTTTAGTCATCCCAGATTTGGCAACCAGTTGGTCAACCAGGAGAAATGAGTCCAGCTCCCACTGTCCTCTTGTTCTTGATGCAACTTGTGATCAGAATCACATAAGAGGCGGACAGCATTTTTCACAGGTTGTGACCAGTCATCAATCTTTATACAACATTCTTTGCCAATTAATGCACACGCCCCTCCTTTTGAGGCCAAAACAAAATCTAGAGTTATTCGATTTTGAAAGGTCATTTGTTTTAATTGGCCCAGTTCCGAACTGATCTTTGAAAAACCATATGTAGTAGTATTTGCAACATTTTCCATAAACCAAGCCATTCTTTTAACATGAAACAAGGAAAATGCAACGATGTATTCTGGGGGTAAAAACAAGGATGACATGCCTATATCTAGTAGGTCGCTTGTGGATTGAAAATTTCTTACCTTTCCTTTAGGTGCAGTTTTAGAAATGCAGACTGCTGGAACCAGAGCACTAACATAACAGGTACCAAACCAATGGTCAGGCAAAGTCTGGAATGCTCTGGTCCCACAAATGAAATAATGACCAAGCAACGCTGGTCAATTTTTGTTACAACTTGACCTCATCATCCATTGTTTATAGTAACCTGTTATAGAAGTGTCAGAAGGCACATAATTAGGCTTCCGGGTGGCATCAACCCAGGCTCCATTAACTTTAAACTCTATAGAACATTGACTAGTTCCTACAATAGTCTTGGTACCATTACAGGTCCAGCAAAAATTCCCCTTCCATGGTTTAGCAATCTATATGTATCCTGTATCTACACTACCTAAGGAAGCCCAGGTAGCTCCACTTTCAAGAGAAAACCATAGTGGGCCTTGCATTAAGGTGGCATTCAGTGGCACTGGTATCATGGGAATGCTTCCATTAAAATAGAGCTGTGTCTGGGCACATATCCAACAGTTTGTCTGATTAAACAACTTAGCAGCCCGATGTAGAGAAATCAGAAAAACATTACCCTCTACTATTGTCATCAAACAAAGAATCACCTCCATGGACCCCTTCCTCATTATGTTTGTCTTTTGAACAAAATCCTCAGTCCTTCAACTGGTTTGTTGTCCAATGTTGCCCTTGTGTGCCAGCCTCTGGAGGGGCACTCTGCTTCCCTTGGTGTCCAGTTGTGCTGCTTTCCAGTGTGGCACTCTGTTGCTCATCACTCAGTGAAATCTTTGGTGCTGTCCTTACTCTAGTGTAATGGATTCACAGTTTTACTCCTTGCACATTCAATATCGTGTATGTTGTTAGGATGATCTCTTGGGCACACTTTCACCTTTCCTGAGGTGGGGAGTGTTTCCACATTCCAGGTTTGAATAGAGGGACTACTTTATCCAGCCGCAATGGGAGACAGTGTTGTATGTACCTGGGGAGGGAAGACAAGACACCAGAGAAAAAGAGCAAGGACATTTTCACTATCTGATCATTTAATACTTCACATTGATGACCATATGTCAACATCAGGTTGGGGGGACGTGGCCTGCCAAACAAAAATTCAAACTGACTGGCCTCAGTTTTTCCCCTTGTAATGATTTGCACCAGAGCAGGGCAAATGAGTGCACCTGGCCACTTAAGCTGAATCTCCTGACAGATCTTTGAGAGATGATGATTTCTTATCCTCTTCTCTTCACGGGTCAAGGTAGGGAACAACAACAGATTAACACATAATATATAAGATCAGTTAAAAACAGAACAGTTAAAAAACAACAGTTAAAATGCATGATATTAATTTAATAGGACAAATAATTAAGACCTATGAAAACAGTCAATACATATTTAAAATTCATAGTTAAAATCCACAATTTAAAACCATCTGGTTTTAAACCATCTAGGCCTGCTGGAAGATACTGGTCTTTAATGCTGTTTTAAATTCGGACAGTGTCGTGAGCCCGGCCGAGCTCGCCGCGGATGGTGGTGCCGCCGTGGAGGGGACCTCAGATGCTCCGGCCACACCCACCGCCGACAAGGACAGCACCGCTGATGTGGGTGGGGGCTCGGACGCTCTAGGAGATCTTCGGGAGGACAGGGAGGTCCCGCCAGCGGCGGGGATTGGACCCGCCGGCAACGCTGGCGCCAGTCCCGAGCCTGCCCCGGTGGCCGAGGCACTGTGGTCTTGCTGGAGGGGCGGTCCCCAACTCCAGTCCAGAGTTCCCGCCGGCCCATGACTCCAGCCCAGAGATTGCCGTCGCTCCTCCTCCTTCATTCCGGCAGCAGCAGCAAGCAAAGGAGGCAGTTCGCCAGTCCAAGCGGCTGCCGGAAAAGCGGCTCCGGGCTGAGAGCTCTCAGCTGTGAGCCCAGAGCTCTCAGCTGCGGGCCCCGCCCCAAAGACTCCCAATTGGCCTCAGCTGGGCCGGGGGCTATTTAGGCGGACGCTGGTAGGGAGGGACCATGGAGCAACAACCGTCGGTCTTCCGCACCCATGTCCCTTCCTTCCAGTGTCCAGGCCCAGCCCCTCTCTCCAGACCAGCCTTCCCGGCGACCTTGCCGCCATTTCGGGTGACGTAACCCTGTGTTTACTTTGAGGACCCAACCCTGAGTTTGCCTGGGGTCCTAATCCTGTGTGTGTGTTCCAGGACTTGTTTAGCTTATTAGCAGGAGAATGCTGTAACTCTCTGTTTGCTGGCTCCCTCTAATAAAAGCCGTCCAACCCCAGCCGCTCGTCCCGCTTCTGCTTGGCCTCCGCCCGTCGCTGACAGACAGCATATTCAGCTGTCAAATTTCTTCTGTCAGGTCATTCCATAGTCTAGGGCCCTTTCCACATGTTACCTGCTTGCGGAGGTGGGGGGTGCCATTTGCGCAAGCAGCCTCTTGCGTGAGGCGCTCGCATCGCTCCTCCATTCTCCTGCAGCTGGTTTCCTGGTCACGTGAGCGCCCTGCCCCTTCCTTCAGCAGCGCAGCCTGGGAGCTGTAGGCTGTGCTGAGGGAGGAAGCATGACTGGCCCGCTTGTCTGATGCACCGCAGGGCAGGTAAGTGCACGAGGGCCCCAGGAGCCTTGTGCGATCACGCAGAATTTTCGGCTTGAAGCATGGTCCGCTTTAGGCTCTTGAGCGTCGCGTAAATGGGAGTGCGTCGTATGGACCCTCAAGGGGCCCTCTCACATAACAAACTGTGTGCGAAAAAGCTATAGGTGGGGTTGAAGAAGAAGTCCTTTGGGTGACCATTGCCAGTCTGGCTGGCTAAAGTAAATGTCCCCCAGAGGACCAGTATGTGGAGAGAATTATACAAAATATATGGGTACAGCAAATTGTTATCTGTTATTCCCCATTTGTCTTCAAGGCCATTTGTCTGGCTTCTCAGTATTTGATAACAGAGGCAGCTAATTATTCTTTGAAGCATTGAAGCAGGCAGGCAGCAGGCAGCTTTAAGTTTTCAGAGATTTTCTTACTTCTACAGCCTGACTCTATGGCCATTTTGCACTGCACTGTTATAGTGCTATCATTCCACTTTGAACATCTTATGGAATCCTGGGGTTTGCAGTTTAGGGAGAGGCATTTAGGATTCTCAGACAGAGAGCTCTTTGGCCTCAGTAAACTACAAACCCGAGAATTCCACAGGATGTTGAAAGTGGAATAATAGCATTATAACAGTGTAGGACAGAAATGGCCTGAGTTATTTAAGTTACTCTATCAGATCCATTTTTCAAAAACAATTTAGCACAAACACCCTACACCTATTTGTTTGCTGCTTGGCAGATATAATCCCCTCCCAATGGACAACTAAATCTTTCCGTTTCATCACATTCTGGTGTATGAGAGGAGCTTTCAAATCTCAAATAGATCAGGCCATTATTGAGAGAGAGGCATGGTAGAGCCATCTTGTCCCCCAAGGCCCCCTTCCCACATAAAGGACAAACTGGTAATTCATCACATTATGTTGTCTGACTGATATTTTATTTCTGGTGGGTGATGTGAAGCTCCCAGGAAACCCCATTGACACTAAGGCCCTTTTCGCACGGCATTTCTCATGCAAAAGGGCCTCCAGAGCATTGCACAATTGCGAGGACTGCTCCACATGACACCCTTGCAAATGTGCGACGCTGCCAGGGCCAGCAGGTGCCGATTGTGCAATATTTCATTTTTGGCTTTTGGCTAAAAATGATGCTCAATTATGCGTTGCTCCGGGGCCCCACACACACTTACCATCTGTGCAGAGCTTCAGAGCCACGGCCCTCGCACTTCCTCCCCCAGTGCAGCCTGGGAAAATACCTGGCTGTGCTGCGGAAGGAAGAGGTGGAGCCCTTATGTTGCCTGCCAGCCAGCAGACAACTACTGTGGAGCAGAAGCAGCGGGGAAGCGAGTGCCTCGCGGAAGAGGCTGCTAGTGTGATCCCCGTGCAAATGCATCAGAAGCAGATAAGCTGCGGAAAGGGCCTGAGTCAAAAGCTACTTGAAGGCACAAAACAACAACAACTTTCAAAGTATCATACTGGGCTTATTTTTTATTTAACTGCTGGCTACTTACATTATCCTGGGCTTGCCTAAATGCAAAATTTCAAGCTCCAAACTTAGAATCATAGAGTTGGAAGAGACTCTGGGGGCCATCCAGTCCAACCCCCTGCTATGCAGGAACACACATCAAAGTGTTCCCAGATGGCCATCCAGCCTTTGCTTAAAAATCTCTAAAGAAGAAGATTCCACCACACTCCGAGGCAGCATATTCCACTGCCGGACAGCTCTGACCATCAGGAAGTTCTTCCTGAGGTTCAGTTGGAATCTCCTTTCCAGCAGCTTGAATCCATTGCTCCTTGTCCTAGTCTCTGGAGCAGCAGCGAACAAGTCCGCTCCCTCCTCAACATGGCATTGCTTCAAATATTTAAACGTAGCTATCATGTCCCCTCTTAACCTTCTCTTCTGCAGACTAAACTTACTCAGCTCCCTAAGCCTCGCCTCATTGGGCTTCTGGACTCCAAATGCAATATTGTACTCTCCCTTATTCTTAAAATGGTAAAGAACTTGCCAGAGCAGAGAATGAATGACAGATGAGCAAGCTCACTTTGGATAAATTTCAATCAAGTCATGACTCATATGGAAGTGGGATTTTTCCCTGAAAGTGGGATCTTTCCCATGATGCTTCTGCAATTGTAATCCAAAATGCTTCTTTTAAACAAGCTTGTGTAGAAGAAGACTGCGAATTGTAGAGGTAACTGAAAACATGAAAATTACAAATCCTATTCCCACAAATTCAGCAGTGGAGACTTTGCCCATTTCCACACTAGACTGTTATAGTGCTATGATTCCACTTTCAACGTCCTATGGAATCCTGAGGTTTGCAGTTTCAGGAGGGGCCGGCTATAACAGTCTAGTGTGGAAATGGCCTTTGAAGAGTAAGAGAGAAATCAGAGTTTATCCTACAGATTAGGATCAAGAACATCTTCTATTGAAAAATATCCAGAACAAATTGTTACAGTATCAGTTTCAGTGTATCACTGGATTTTTTAATTTTTTTTTATTAGATGGCAGTACGATTTCAATGACTGTGGTGAACTGATAGACTGGAGAAGTAGAGGAAATGGAAGAATTAGTCAGATGCAGAATCTGGCAAGCTTTTCTTCTCTTCTGTATATACATTCCTTCTCCCATTTGAAGACAGCCTACAGACTGTATCAGGAAAATCACCCCTTTCTTTTTCGTTACACGTATATCCTACTTTATCTGTCAAACAAATTTAAAAAAGCATTCAAAGTGGTTCCAATAGCATTCAAATAAAAGTGGGAAAAGGATTAAATGATACCCACATTTTTCACATTTTTTTTTGAAAGGTCAACACTCAACTAGGTAAAACTCCTCCAACAGAAATTGTCCTTAAATGGCAAAAGCTTGCCTGAATAAAATATGCTTGCCTGCTAATGAGAATTCAAGATGCAGAGACTGACCACTAAGAAGACTCTCTTTCATATCTCCACTCTAAATCTTCCTCTGATGGTGGCAGAATGAAGAGCATTGTATGGGTGAACACAGTTGTTTCAAATATTTTGAACTTGGGGTTCAATAGCTTTGGTACGGATAAATCATCTTTAATACCCTGAGACTTTGGCCATTTCTGCACTACATTGTGATAGTGCTATTACTCCACTTTCACCATTCTGTGGAGTCCTGGGGTTTGCAGTTTAGGGAGGGGCCTTTAGAATTCTCAGCCAGAAAGCTTTCTGGCTTCAGTAAACTACAAACCCCAAAATTCCACAGGATGTTGAAAGATAGCACTATATCAATGTAGTATGAAAATGGCCTAAGTCTCTTCTCTACATCCCCCTTGTGCATCATAACCAGCACTGAAGCAGACTGATAAACCTCGAAACAAGGGACCCACAGCTGAAACTGGGACCAGTCACCCAGTGAGTTTCCATGACTGAGTGGGGAAACAAACTCTAGTCTTCAGGGTCATAGTCCAACACTCAAACCACTACACCATGTCAGAATTTAAGAACTGTTACGGTGGTCTAGGCGTACCTGGAGATAGCACTTGATATCACTTTGATATCAAATGATTTGGCTTTCCTCTGCCACCCCACTCCACGTGTTTGTGAGGCCAGCGGACACGCATGCAAAGAGGCATGGCCAATAATTGCTGGGCATTCCATTCTCCACTCAGGCAGACCAGATACAGCCGGGTCGTCGCTTCAGGGACCTCTCCGGCAAACACCTAATTGCATATGCGCGATACTAACAAAGGCTCCCTGCCCCGAGCAGGCAACCTGACAAAACTGTACTAAGCGCTTCACATTTGCATACTGGCTACACTATTGTTAATTTGGCTCTGATTCAATCATGCTAAATTCTGACCTTTCCAAAGCTTTGTCCCACTCCTAAAATGCATTGTTCTCACTGAGTAAGGCATAGCCTGCAGTCACAATTCACCTTATAAAACCCCTGATTCTGAGACCCTCCTCAGATCGCTCCTGAGTTCCATCCAGCCTTGCTGCCGCTCTGCTTGGCGAGCTCCCCTCTGCCAATCGCGCTGAGCTTCTTCATCGCACCCCAACTTCGCTCTCAAAGTACAGGATTACGAGACAGGTGTTGTATCACCCATTTCCCTCTGAAAATCCCTATTCCAAGTCAGTCTCTGATTCCTTAGTTATCTGTGTGACTGTGGTGTCTTTAATATCTGTCTGTACTTTAATAAACATCATTTTTATTATTTTAACCCGTCTGGCTGCTTGACTGACTTGACCCCTTAGACGCTGGATTGCAAGGTCCTGCTAATTTACCCTGCCTCTTGCTAGCTTTAGTGAGTGCTCCAGCTAATTTCCCCCTAAGTCGTTTTGTTGTTTGGTTATTTAGGTGTCCCTCCCGGGACCCCCAGTAAACAGGGTAACAGAACAGTTCCGCAGCTTGACTGACTCAATTCTGAAGCTTTTATGGCTGGGTTGTGTAAAATGCTCTCACGGCTTAGCTGCAGATACTTCTCCAAGACACCTGAGTGCAGTCCTGTACCCAGTCAATCATTGGGACACTAGAGTTGTGTTTAGAAGCCTCTGGGGGGTCTTGTACATTGTGGAGAACATGAGGACAAGGGAATCACTTCTCCATCCCATCAGATGATGGCATATGTAGGCTGGCAGAGATGTTTCAGTGATATCCTTGTTGGATCTAAGTTTTGAGATGCCACCACATGTATCTTACTCAAGAACTGACTTGTAGAGACTGACTAAAAATAATAGAATAGGTTGGAGGCCAAAGACAGTTTTATAAGCAAAGCAAAACAAAATTGTCATGACCAACCATTTTGTGTGAAGTGGAAGTATTACTTGCTGTGTTGACCACCACTTACCCACTTTTCACCATTACAGGCAGAAAGGGAAAGGATCAAGCAGAAACAAAGAAAGGAAGGGGTACAAAATTATAAAAAATATAATTAACATGATTCTCCACGTCAAAGGAAAGGGATTTGAAATAAAAATTGACTTTGTTCCCATGTGGGTGGGTGGGGATGAGAGGGAGGGCAAGATAAAACCAGCAATATATTTACTGGGAAAATTAATTTGTTAGGTGTGGGTGGAGCACTGGTTATTTTGTATTAATCATTGGAATGATTTTTGTATGTATATTAGTGTAAACAAGGTATCAGTGATAAACTGTAATCAGTGTTAATTACACTAGCAATAAAAATTAATTTTAAAAGGATCAAGCAGAAATGTAATTGGCCTCACTTCTTCAAGATTTATGTCCACATTCTGTCACTGTAAGAACTGAAAGGTATCCATTATAACTAGACAGACAGTGACCAAAGATTCCCCCCTCCCCTGGACCATTATTAACCACAGCAACTAAGCCAAAGGAAAAGTGCTTTTATCCAGTGTTGTCCAAAACTGGTCTGAACAAATTGTCTCATGGTGTATGTTTTCCAAGCTCGAGTGTGAGTTATTCAGTCAACTTTATCTGCATGAAGGCTTAGAATGAGTACAAGGTAGTGTAACCCAACATAGTTTTATCTTTAGCCCAGCTGTTTATGGGGGAGGAGGACTGTTTTTTTTTTGCTCTAGCAAAGACAAGGAACTCTTTGAGCCTGAGGTCCGACCTGAATTTCGGAGGGCACCATTCCAGTGGTGGGCAGGGTACCACCATACTAGCAGAGTACCAAGAGTACTAGCATGTTTTAATGCCAGCAATGAGCTTCAGGAGAAGCCTTCCACCCTTTCAGAAACAGAGGGTGAAAAGTCTGCGCCACAGCTAGGAAACCACTAAACAATGATGTCATGGGCAAATGATGTGGTTAACTAGGGAAGCCCAGTGGTCCAGATTTGGCCCCAAGAACTGAGGTTCCCTGCTTCCCTGCTATAGGAAGGAGTCATCCTCTCATTGAGTGCCTTCAAGTAAATTCCAGGTTGTGATGACCCTAAGGTGAGCCTATCTTGACAAAATTTGTTCAGAGGAGGCTTGCCATTGCTCTTCTCTGAGGCTATGAGAGACAGACTTGTCACCCAGTGGTTTTCCAAGGCCAAATGAGAGTTTGAATCTTGGTTTCCAGAGCTGTAGTCCAACACTTAAACCTCTACATCATGCTAGGTTTCAGGATTCATCCTACAGTTCACATTTTCTATTACATTATTCTGAGCAGACAGATCACCATGCCACTTCCTACTACCACCGTGAACCTCTGAGTTACCTCTTATTACTTTGGTTTGTGTTTCCCCATGGCCATTACTCTGTTTTGCAAAATGTGCTTTGCCCTCACAGAGAAACCAATAGATCAATGTGTTTTCTGGCATATAATTCTTGTCCTTTGAGAATCCTGACGATTCTGTGCAGAAGCCCAACAGCCTGTGCTGCAGGAGATACTGTGGGCAAGCTCTGCCAGCTTGCTTCTCCGCTGCATCTGAGGAAGTGAGGGACTGGTTTTGTGATGCTATCTTGATTTCCTTTTCATCACCAGATGTTGACTAATTCATCCCTTTTATGCATATCTTGAGGGGTTTTTTATTTTTTATTTTTAAAATCTCCTTTCTGTGCATGGACGTTATAAGGAACTAAGTACCTTTAGACAATGGAACAGGTAGAAATAGTGTGGAATATTGTCCATACTGTACTTTCCCTGTGTTGTCAGTGTTACTCCTTTGTCTTTCTACTCTTATTAGCCTCTTCTGTTGCTGTTGAGGAAATATAGGATCTTAGCTAGTAAGATCAGTAAATCAGTGGTGGGTCATGAGGTGCTTGTTAGAACCTGCCAGCACCTGCTTGTAAGTGCTGCTGAACACTACACCATATGAGGGAGTGGTACATGGCACCATTATCAGAAATTGTTTCAAAGCAGTAGAGCATACATGAATTCAAGCAACTATAGATCTGCTGCATGGCTAGCACTAGCCAGCATGTGCTACTGGTTTTATGATCTGTGTCCCCAAACAGATCATAACTCAGCAATTGCTCCTATCCTTAAAGCTGAATTAATGATACCATGCCTCTCCTTTCTCCTGCTGCCCTCATTAAGGGCTCTAAATCCTTCTCTCTGAGGAAACCGTACTCAGCAAAGGGATCTGGTAGCCTTCACCAAACTACTTCCAAAGCTGCTGCTACATCCACATTCACAACAATGACTAGTGGAGTGATATTAAGAATCAAGACAGCATTTTCTTTCCTAACCTGGGGCCTTCCAAATGTGGGACTATAACTGGAGGGTAGTTATATAGGAGGGCTGACTTTTCAGAAGTTGTGACCATTCTGACAGGGCTGTTGAGTTGGGACCTGCTAGATCATACAGTTAGATCGTACAATTAGATGCATTGTTCTTGTTTGAAGTATTTGCAATTTCAATGGGAACCAACCCAAGGGGTCAGAAATTCCACACTGATGTTTTATCACTGGAAAATCTAAAGTCTCTCTCTCTCTCTCTCTCTCTCTCTCTCTCTCTCTCTATATATATATATATATATATATCTTCTCCCTTTACAAAAGCCTAGTCCTTTAGAAAGCAAATTGCTGAACAAGAAAACTGATACAATTTTAATCTTAAAATACGAAATTAAAAAACTAATATAAAAATTGACCAAACTAAATATATATTTACAATCCAGAAAACCACTACAACCTTTTCCTATATGCACAGACTAAAACTCATGATGAAAAAGAAATGTCTTCAACATTTTACATGCAACATAACTAACTTCTTACAGACAAAGGAAACAGGGAGCTTGTGGTATCTTGCCAGTGCCACTGACCATATCTTGTACAGCAACATTGAACACCAAAATGCAACAGTTGGTGAGCTAATTCTATGGAAGGTGATGGTTCTTAACTAGTCCAAAGCTACATAGGGCTTTGAAGACAATCTGAATTACTCTCAGAAAGAAACTGGTTGCTAGTCCAGCAAGTACAATAATGGAGTTACAAGAACCCAGCACTTGTCCTGTTAGAATTTTATCAGGCACATTCTCTATGAATGAAATACACCACTCATGTAGAATACTTTGCACTAGTCCATTCACAACAATGCATGCACAATGTGGCAGATCTGACTGTGCCAGGAATAGGCAAAGTTGGTGAAACAATTCTAAGCTAAGCAAAAATACTTAATGACAGTGGTTTCCATATTGGTAGGGCAGTAAATCCACTCTAGGCTTCAGTATGAACTTTAAAAGTGTTGTCCAAGATTTTGAATCCTGTCCCCAAGATAAGTTCTCCACCTTGGGCAGCTCTTTTAAAATTTGGACTAAAATCCTGAATGGATCCACCATTCTTCTTATATGAAAAGCACCAGCCAACATTGAAATCATACCACAACTGCCACCTGATCATCTAGTAGCAAGTGTGAATCTAGAAGTATCCCAAAGATATAAAATTTCCAAGTAGAATGCAACCCCATCCAGAACCAGCTGACATCCTGTGCCTGGATTGTTAGATATCTAGAACAAGATTACCTTTGACTTGTTCAGCTTTATTGTTAATATTGTTAACCTGCATCCAACTCATCATGGTCCATCTCAGCAAAAAGTACCTTCCCAAAATCTTTTTTGGTGGGAACAAGAAAAAGGGCCTTCTCAGTGGCTGCTCCCTGTCTTTTGAACTCCCACCCTAGAGAGGTCAGGATGGCTCCCCCCTTGCTCTCTTTCCACCAGCAAGTGACAACTTTCCTTTTCTGTCAATTTTTTTATGAACTGGCCATGGTGGGCTTTTAATAATGCACTATTTTGGCCATCTTATTGGGGAAAAGGTAGAATGTAAATGAACAATAACAACTATTTATCCAGCATATTCAATGAGTTTGCGATTGTTCTTAATTTTGTCATTTTATTGCAATTGAAAGGTTCCTGTCATCCTTTTGATTTTCCTCCTTTCTTTTTTGCTAAATAGTATGGAATTTAATATTTAGAACAAGGATGGAAAACCAATGGCTTGGGAACTAGATGTGTCTCATAAAGCACTTTTTATGTATGCTCTCAATATTATAAGGGTGTAAAAAATATTGGCCAGAATCCTGCTGAGGACTTGTATCTTTGTAAGTGGACTTATGTATGTGAGAATTAAAATTGGACAATTCTGTAATGTCTGTGTCCAGTAGAAGGCTGCTGTTACATTGCTGCATAACAGAACTGGCAAAGTGACTGTTGTGCAATGGGACCGAAGCTCAAAGGGACTGATGCGGAATTGGATGCACGTCACATTAGTCCTGATGTACCTTGTGCACTCTTATCAGTATCCTGTTATGCATCATCACAATTCACTAACAGCGTTTCTTAGAGTCTCTGCTAAGTAGCTAGCTATATATAAACTTATATGATACAGATGGCAGTACAAGATTCCAGTGCCTGTTCTCATTTTTCATTGGAAATGAAACTGTGAACAGTATTTTTCCACCTTGCATTTTTATATCTCAGAGTGCACCAGAGGAAAAATAAAATTGCTGAATTGGGAAGGTCTAACTCACAGCTCTTTGGTTTTCTATCCTTGTCCAGTTATTACACTTAATACAGTTTATAAGTCTTTTATCAAAATCTGTGTTAAAATGTGTTGAAGTATAGAAATATGCTATACTTCAAGATATTTCTTTAGTATACTTTAAGACATACATAAATAGTTGATATAGTGTTCTAGTCATATTTAAATACATGATGCAAAATCAACAAACCCTTAGTGATCCATTGGGGCAACATTTTTTAGAGAATTCAGTCCCTGGTTAGATGGTACAGCAGAACACGCTTCTAGGGTCAAGCTGTTCACTGTTGGAAAAATTAAATGATTCACAAGAATAAAGATGGCAGCTATCCCTGAATTTGTCACAGGATGTAAGGAGCAATAAAGATGCACCTGCTCATAGTTTAAGATCTACTTCAGAGAATGCTCTTCCAAAGCAGATTCTGGCACCAATTCTTTCATTTCGAACATAGGTTGTTGTGTTGTATTTTTAATCTGAGATTGGAGGCTGCTGCTTGTTTGCTTTCTGTTTTAAATCTCATTTTAGGCCGTTCTTCCTGCAGCTGTGGTTGAAATATGTAGATAAAGCAGCTTAGAATATAAACAGCTTAGAAATGCCTTATACATTTCCAGAGATGATTCAATGTCATAGAATAAAGTAATGAAAGAGGGATATCAAATGTAATGTAAGGAAATCCTGTCTCCTGAGGCTAGCTTAATTGTGAAAGGAAGAGGGACTGGTGTACTGGGAAATAGACTAGAACAGTGGTTTCTGTAGCCAGATTTGATATAAAATAAAATCCTTCCAGCCAAGAAATGGAGCTGGAAGGAAGTTTGGGTTTATTGACCTGATAATGATAGAAACTCAATGCCCAAGCCTGGCTAGTCTGAAACATCTTACTGTTTGCCCATCAAATCATGAATGACCAAGGTCACAGCATTCTGTGGACTTGTCCCAAAGTTGGATGTGAGTTATATCCCAGCTTCTGGTCAGGAAGCTTCTGATTGATGGTCCACATCTGTGGCATGGAGAAGGGGACTCTAGTTCAATGATAGAGTATGTGCTTTGCAGAAATAAGACCCATAGCTTGGAAATTGCTTGAGTACTTTGTGAGCTGTAGTCCCAAAACAAAACTTTCCCAAGCTCTTACAAGAGCCCAGGTTCAGTCATTGGCCTCTCTCTCTAAAAAGCGTCAGATAGCTGGTTATGTTGAAGGCCTTTTGCCTGAGATCTTGGAGAGCTGCTTTCCATCAGAATAGACGAGATACACCTTTTAAACATGACTCATGAACTGGACAATAACCTCTCAAGAAACTATTGGAGAACCCTTCTGTATGCAGTGACAGCTGCTAAAGTAGTCTTTACGAAAGCTTGGGAAAAAAATGATGCTCCAGAAATGGAAGAATGGCTTCACGATCCTATGGAAATGAAGAATACGGACATTTTGACAAACAGAATTAGGGGAAGAGCAGAATCGGCAAGCCAGAAACAAAGGGCTCCTTTACTGGAAAGATTAATCAATACCACTTCCTCATTAGTATAAGTGGATTAAAATCAGGAATGGTTAATTGATCACCCTCATTTACTCTTATTTTTACACTTATCTTTCTATTAGGCATTGGAGGTTTTTAAAAGATATTGTGATTAAATACTCTGATTCAACAAAAAATCTTTTCAAAATCTGATTAAGCTAATCTTGTTAAACTCAGGAACAAACATTAAACAATATTTCTATTAATGGAATGTGCTAAATTTATTTAGACTGACATTAATCAAGTACCAACGGGGAAAGAAGGAAGTTTCAGAATTTTTTGTAGTGTAAGACATAGGCTTGAAATTACTGTGATTTTTGGTTATAAAATTTATTAATTTAGGCTGATAATAATAACAAGATTTATTATAAAATCGCATGAATGATATATTTTTGTTTTTTGTTTATTTTTCCATTTCTTAGTTTCTTATTGTATATCTTTTAAATTTTTATTTTATATTTTAATAAAAATTTATTTATATATATGTGTGTGTGTGTGTGTATAAATAGATACACCAGTTGCCAAATGGGCATGTGGCACCTTCCAATTTATTTATTTATATTTCTATCCTAATTTCCACTAAAAATAGTGCTGACAAACATAATTTAAAAGAGATTAAAAATTTAAAACTGATTAAGCAATGAAATATTTCCAATCAGCACAATAATCAAATAACAAAACAATCGTTAGTGATGCTTCCATGATGCTCGCTTTGAAATTACTAGCCACTTGGAGGTTACAGTTTATTACCAGTCACCATGGCCTGGCAACAGTCTCAACATAGAGGATATTCTTACTGTTTCCTCACTACTTTCCTGTCTTTTAAAAATCTTTCTCTTCTCTTGTTTCTAAGTCTATAAAACTTCCCATGTACTTTTTTCATGACAACTCAGTGCTTGCACCATTCTTCATGTCCCCAGGTTCTTGACTTCAATGACCACATCCTGCAGAAGATAAAATAGTGCATTTGGGAAAAGGAAAAGAAAAGCCTTTGGTTTCAGCTTTTCAACTTTTCAGTTGAGCCTCTGTTATCACGGTTATGATATGTCTGGTGAGAGCACTACATATCCTTTTGATATCAAGTAATTTGGCCTTTGCTTGACCTTTCTCTGCCACCCTACTCCACGTGTTTGCAGAGGTCCACCAGACAAGCATGTATTGGGCGCGGCCGTTAATGGTTGTACCTTCCAAACCTCATTTAGGCAGGCAACTTAAGCCTGTCTGTTGCTTCAGGGAAAAACCCTCTTGCAAACCAGACTTGCTCAGCGTGAATCTACACAAAGACGCATGGCCGAGTGCCGAGCCATTCCTTTATGTTGGGCCGTCAGCATACTGGCCGTACTATTGTCATCGAAACACTAAGCCCATCATGTAAACTTGACCTTTTCCAGCTCCTTTGTCCAGCTCCAAATTTCCTTTGTTCTCACCAAGCATGGCATAGCCTGTAGGTAAAATCCACCCTATAAAAAGTCCCCTTTTCCGAGCACTCCTCGGAACACTCAGGACTACTTTGGACGTCCATCCCACCTTGCTGTCGGTTTGTCCAGTGAGCTCCCCTCAGCGAACCGCACTGAGCTTTCTTCCCCTGCAACCTCTGTTTGTCTCCAGGACTATGAGACCAGGTGTCATATTGCCCATTCCCCAAAACTCTCTATTTCTATTTCTCAGTTAGTTAGTGTATGTCGTGTCTTTCGTGTTGTTTGTCCTCAATAAAACATTATTTGTTACTTTAAAACCTTGTCTAGCCGCTCTCTGACCTGACGCTGTATACATAGGGTAAAAGATCCTAGTTAGAGTTACCCTGCCTCTCGTTAGCTTAAGAGAGTGCTCGAGCTTAATTTCCCCATCTTGTGTTGTTGTTTGGTTATTTGGGCGCCCCTCCTGAGACTCCCAATATACAGAGTAACACCTCCCCCGCCCCCAATACTGCAGCAGAACACAGAGCAAGTAATCTCTAGGTTTTTGTTTACACTCTAGAAAAATTTCTACCACCTTTGACAATGGATAGTCCTGTCCCTTAGCTATAATCAGCAGTATGTGTCCTGAAGCAAGGCCGTGATAAAGTGAGGGTGGAGGATAAGTGATTTCTAAGGCCATTTCTGCATTACACTGTTATAATGCTATTATTCCACTTTCAACATCTTGTGGAATTCTGGGGTTTATAGTTTATTTTTTTTATTCCACTTTCTTTTATTATCGTTCTTTATTTAATAAAAACAAGTATACAAATAAAACACACCTTATTTCTTGTCGTTACATAAGTTCCATCATCACAGTAAATCTTACATATACTAAACAAAAAAAAGCACAAATTATAAACGTAATCTAACTGAATCATTACACAATTTAGTATTACCATTTATTAACACTACTAGCACTTACTTTATTTTCTGTTTCTTCTTACCTTCCTTCCCTTATTCTTCTACTTAATTTGAGGATGGTTATACATTACTTGTTGTTGACCAGCACTTATTACATTATTCATTAAATAATACCACTACCTTTCATGTACTTTTAGAGCTTGCTCTCAAATCCATACTTCTGAGACTCTAATTTTGTAATTTTCTTAATTATGCCCTCCCCATAGGGGTTTTACTAAGTTCCATTCTTCAGTGATCAATTTTATCGGTCTATCATTTATAATTGATGTAAGATCATCTAATTCCCATAAATCATATAATTTCCAAAGCCAATCCTCTACATTAAGGCCAAAACGCTCTCTGGCTGAGAATTCTAAATGCCTCTCCCTAAACTGCAAACCCCAGAATTTCATAGGATGGTTAAAGTGAAATAATAGCACTATAAGTGTAGTGCAGAAATGGCTTGTAACTTTTGTCACACTTACATTTTGATTACTTATTTAAGCAGCAAGTGACATACATGTTTCTGGTCAAATGCTCCAAACACACACTTAACCATTAGCACCAATTATATGTTATTATACAAGATGGCATACCACCATCAGCTAAGTGATGTGTCTCACAAGGCTATGCAATTTTCCTCAGAAGTAAGCCCTACTATATTCTGTTGGACATATTCCTAGGAAAGTATCCAGAGGATTGCAGCCTTATAGCCTTAAATGTAACCAAAATTAATCTAACCAGGGGCTTTGACATCCAGATTTTAAAACTTCCTATCCAACATTCCGATCTCACATCTATTCTCTAGGGCATACATACCCAGCTCCCTGAGCTGCTTCTCATAGGGCATGGTTCCCAGGGCTTTTACTATTCTGGTCACTCTCCCCTGGTGCATTACTGCTCCTCAAAGCCTCCAGGTGCAACAATTTATCTTGTACTCCTCTTTGAACTCTTCAACATCAAAAAATACCCATTTTTAAGAATCAGAAGTAAGCTTCCATCCACTGAAGTGTGGGTGAGTGTGGTTTTGTTTTTTGGTAGTCCACTCAACCCCTAGAGGGTCCCCAGGTACAAATGTGGTCCCAAACCTGCAGCAGTTGTCTATCCCTGCCCTATGGGGACCATTAGAATAAGGATCAAAAACTGTTTTTAGATTTAGTGGTAGAAGATGTCTTTGTGATCTTTCTGCATGTCTGCATGTGATCTTTCTCACCCACACATCTTGCATTTAGGGTGCTTTGCTTTGTCAATGAACATGGGAAGGCAAACTGGGACTTAATCTACTGGTCTGATTGCTGAGGCATGTATCACTGAGGAAATCCCTCTGTGGAAGTTAAAACTGGTGTTCTCTGTGGGAACAGCCTTTTGCCCTCTCAGGCCAGTTCTTCTGCGGTCAGCCATTTAGGAAGAACAATCTTCCAACTTCACTTCTAATATGAGTTGGGGAAGGGGCTTCTTTTTAGTCAGGTGTTGCTGAGCTCATGAAACTCTTGTCCAAGCTTACACCTGTGAAGTTCACTGGCATTTCTACAAGGAATATATGGGTAATTTGGCAAGAAATCAGTAAAGAAAACAAGACATGATGGGCATGGTCTTAATCACATCTGGTGGCTCTCAAAACTCTTAAGTGTTTTGTCCTTAAAGGAAAATAAATTAAAGTGAGTAATTGTGATAAATGTTTTGCCCCTGATATTGGTATATAGACAGCATTAAAGGCAGCACCAGCTTTCACACCCTGTTTTGTTCAACTGTACCTCTGCAAATTAAGAAAGGCACTACAATGAGTTGCTCCAGGTGACTCACCCAATACATCCCCAAATACTTAGAAAAGCTGCATTGATTTCACTGTCACAATGATGTCATCGGGGAAAAAACTCTTCATCATTACTGCCACCTCATAGGGCTGAAAAGGTTAACATGTTTTGGAATACATTTTCTGCTACAGTCCTTCACTCTAGCCACCTCCCAACTGGCTTCATGTACCCCAGCTCGTTAGTGGACCAAAGTATGGGGTCCAATGAAGAGGGATGGAAGAAAAAGATATACGAGGGTTTACTCTACAGGGAGAACTTCAATTCTAACCCAGTGAAAGCATCCTTAAAATGGTTTCCATACTCCAAATCCAAAGTGGGAAACAGCATGAGAAGTCTGGAAATGCTACATTGGACTTAAGAAGCAGAACCTTTTCTAAAATGAAAGAAGTTGTAAAAGATTGAAATTCAGTATTTGAAGAGGTTCAAATCTCTCCAAAATGCTTGGAGAGTATTAAGCTGCAGTTACAGAAGATTGGCTAGCAGTTGTGTGACAGGTCAGGAAATGTAGCACAAAATCTGGAAAGTTAACAGCAATAATGAATCAGCGCATTAAGAAAGCTATAGAGAAAAGAAGACTTTCCTCAGCAAATATGGCTCCTAATCAGAGTGGCTATATATTGACTCTGATATGAGAAGCTGTATGCCTCAGATACTGGTTGCTAGGGTACACACAAAGGAGGTCTTTTTGCACTCATGATGTCCCATGTTGGCTACCAAATGAACACAATGCTGGCCTGTAATGATCTTTTGCCTCATTTCCCTTGTCTCATCCATTCTTACGTTCATCAGGTTATGAAAGTTTTTATAGGCAAATTATTTTAACTGGGGCCCGTCCACACTACTCAATTATAGCACTATTATTCCATTATAATTGCCATGCTTACGCACTGTGGAATCCTGTGACTTGGCACTTTAGAGGGAAGGGCATGTAGAATTCTGAGCCAGGGAGCTCCTCTGGTG